>JAQFYE010004622.1:0-13093 GCA_034694305.1 Protaphorura glebata
AGCGTTACAGAGCGTACAGACGCGAAATGCCGTCAAGTGGAACACCAAGTGGAACATAAAGAGCTTCGCTCCGTTCGATTCGCTCACTTCGCTCGCCCAATTATCGGCATTAAGTATTTGAACTCCATGGCTGTCAACTCAAAGAAGCTTCCCTGACCGATTAAAAAATTTATCGGTGGGTGAAGTTGAAGTGAATAGTTTCCATTTGTTTTGTGAGTGTAGTTTGAAGTCCCATACATTTCAAATCTAATGAAATAGACATTGCGTTTTCCCTCACTCAAATATCATAAGGTGAGTTTTTGGGAGTTCGAGTTATGAATGTGAGGAGAGGTTGACAGTGCAGTTAGCGCGTTTAGTTTAAGTTGGTACGAAATTACAAATACGGAGAGTCACATCATAATTGGCAAGTAGAGCCCTCTACGACGGCAGAGAGGAAATTAAAAAAAATTATTAAGGTAAAACCTTAAATTAGAATGCGTCGGAGGGTTATCGGAAGAATGTAATGACTTATTCATCCCTTAGGAAAGTGTTTTGTCCTTCAGCGTTTAGTGTTTTGGGTCCACTTCTATTTTCTACATTTTTAGATACATTACCTAACATGCCCAAGTAATGTAAATCCGTATTCAATGCAGATGATACGACACTGTTAAAGTCAAGTAATATTCCGCTGTTAAATTCTAATATTTTGCCGTGTCATAATATATACCGCCGTTAATTTGGGCGACTGAAGTCATTCGGACTCGCATATTAGATATGTTGATTAATCGGTAAGATTGACGGTTAAATGATATACTCGACCTAAATATAAGTAGTAGAGATGAGATAGCTTATACCTTATAGCTTACACTCCTTATAGATCCCATGTCTTTTCATTTGACTAATTATTAATGTGAAATAAAAATCGTTAGGTAATTGAATTAAATATGACAGTGCGCGCGTGTGAATACAAATGGAAATGCTTAAATTCATATATTTATGCATGGCACACAAGAGAAGTTCAAATTTCAAGTACGTATGCGTATCAACTCATACTCGAAGAGTGTTGTTTCTGCTGCACTTATTGGAATAAACATCTGGGTGTTTTCTGTAGTACACGAGTCAATTTTCAACTAAATTGATACATTTAAATTGTAAAGTAAATCCAATAAATTCAACACGGTAGCTCAACTGAAGACGGGCTAGAAATTCCCAGGTTTCACCATGTAAATACGGTGTCGATGATTCACATGGATTAATCAATCTGAGTCAAGTTTGATTGATTAATCAAGGTTGACTCAGACTGATCAATCCAAGTGAATCAGAAAATTTGGAAAGACCTTCGTCAAACATGTGCTAAATCCTAGTATTTAAAGTGACTGTAACATTTGAGTAAACATTAGTATTAATAACTGTTTTCACGATGAAATCGGTAACAATTATTTCCCTTCTAGCATTTGTCGTAAGCGTGAGCGCATCATCAGCTGGTGCGGGTGACCAAGTTAAACACTATAATGGGTAATCTCAGCACCTTAATTTATTGACCATCGATTCATTCGCACTTTTTCGGCTACTGCTGAACAATACGAAGGACTGTTTCGCCTTCAAGAACGTGGGTTTGAATTTTGGTCTGATCTTCGTAATGGAATGTCAATAACATTCTGGTATCTAAAGGTCAGACGAATACTTTCTTGAAATTTCCACATGGACTGGGTATTCCCTTCAAAATTTCTATTCAAGATGTCGAAGAGTAATTTTAATTGATTTTTTTATATTAATCAGAACATAGAGTAATTATTTTTTTTTTTAAAATCATTCAGTGTCATTTCAGCACAAAGACAAACGTCAGCACCACATATCAAACAAGCTGAATTTAATTGGGATGAATATCAAAGTGTGGAGGACGTGAGTCTATTCTTACAAATATATAACTAAATAATTTTTTTGTTAAATTGTAATCCAATTTTAAATTGTGAATAGATTCACACATTTTTGAATAAGTTGGCCAATGAATATCCATCCATTGCAACTGTTCAAGTAATTGGTAAAAGTTTTGAAGGGAGGGATTTGAAGCTCATTAAAATCTCGACCGGAAATTCTAGTTCAAAACGTGCCGTCTACATGGACGGGGGTAAGAGAATATGCGATGTTAGAATTACACAAAACTATATAACCTCGGTATGTGGGACTACAAGTCTAAAGCACGTTAATCGAAAAACAACCAAACAAACAAACATACCATGCATATAAATCCATCTTCCATTTACTTTGTCGCAGGTACTCATGGGAATGAATGGATTTCTGGTGCAGTCGTAAGTTCGACATTCATTCATTTAAATAGATATCCAATATCTGACCATTTCTAACCGATTTTTAACATTCGGCACAGGTCACTTACATGACCAACGAATTGGTCATAAATGCCTTCAGCAATCTTGACATTTTGGCCGAATTTGACTTCTATATTGTTCCAAGCTTAAATCCTGATGGATATGAGTACAGTCGTAGTACGGATCGTGCATGGAGAAAAACAAGGTCAGAAAATCCTGGAACGGGTTGCGATGGCACTGATCCAAATAGGAATTTTGGTTATAAATGGGGTGAACCGGGGGGACATCCTGATCCTTGTCATATTGGATACCTAGGACGTGGGCCATTCTCAGAGTCTGAAACCTTCGCAGTTCAAAATTTTATTCTAAATGAATCAGTGGACTGGACATTTTATCTAAGTTTTCACAACTTTGGCCAAGTACGACAATATTTTTGCTCACGGATAGACGTATATTCCATAACATACATCATCTATATCTTATATAAATATTTTATATAGTGGTGTGCTATCCCATTTGCTGATGGCATTCGCTCAGACGATTTTGCAGAAATGGTAATAGAAATGATAAAAAATATAGTGTGCATGGTTAACAATTAAAGAGGATTTCTTATGTGGTAGGTCGAGAAATGTGAAATTTTTGCAGAGGCGCTGTTTCAAGTAGCAGGAACTAAATATCAAGTCGGAAATTTACGTGACCTGGCTTGCACGAATTGCACGAGTAAGTCCTCAATATTACAAATATAATTCCGTTAGTGCTAATGTTAGTCAGAAATAAATTATATCTTTCATTTAGCCGTCGGCAGTGGACTCGCAATGGATTGGGCAAAAGCAACAGCAAATATTAAATTTTCGTATACGATTGAAATGAGAGACGAAGGAGAGTACGGTTTTTTACTGCCACCTGAACAAATTAAAGAAACTGCACGAGAGACATGGGCTGGTATTCAAGCCATGGTCAGATCTCAAATTAGATAAATATTCGACGCATTGCATTCTACAAATAATGTATTGATTTAAATAATAGTAATTTGTTTTGCTGCACTTGTATTTTAGCCTACGGGCATATTATGTGATTGTCTTAGTCTGCTTGTCCGATTCTGGACAATTTTACTTCATTGGTTCATACTCGTCTCATTTTTATTAGGACAAAGTTCTTCAGTTGCTAAATGTATAAAGAATTTATTAATTTATTTCTGTGCTTTAATTCGGCCCTATTTATTATGTTGTGTATTGTGTTGACGAATGCGTACAATGGGATTGATGCCTCAGAATTCGCTTCTCCATCTATTAGTCGTGACTAATAACTTTTGAAGATGTTAACGATAAGAGCTACTTCATTTGGCCAGCCACGACGTTAGATTATGAAAATATGCTTGCGATAGCTTTCTCTCTGGCTATGGAACCGACTCTAGGTATATTTCAGAATTCAGAGTTGACGATTCTGATTAGCTACTTAGAATCAATGTTGGCATGATAGACGAATTATTAGAACGAATTAATAGAACCGACGAATCTATAATTGAATTGGATCGTTGCAAAAACCAATTAAGACTGTCTACTGCATATCAAGAGATGGAATTATCATGGTGCGCCCTCTACAACAGTAGATAACTTAAATCCTAATTACATGTGGTTGAATTGTCCAACACATGGACTAATTGCTCTTTCCCGAATTTAGACACTTGACGTGTCACAAATAAATTATGCTATTTATATGTCAAAGGATATTCATTCAAAGTGTCGAGAACATGTTTTCCATCTCTCTAGCAGTGCAGTGCAAAAATGAAATTACCTTTGCCTATGAAATTCAGGGTTAGTAGACCACGGAGAATGATTGGAGATGAACATTTCGGAGTTTATCTCAGAACTGATGAATCGTTTTCCGCGTATCATCAGCGCACAGTGTGTTTTTTTTCACAGTACGCATTATTGCCCCAATTCTGTCTCAGACGTCTATTGTATGCGACAAATTCCAAATATTCAAATCCCATCCATTTAAGTTTGCACTAGAAATTGGAATTTTTGGAATTTGATTGGCTGTAGGCCCAGTAATAACTTAAATGTGCTGTACGATGTACTCAGGCTTTTATTCATTTTTCTTGATTCATGTAGTAATGCACTATTCATATGCTAATTCCTTTCAAGACTGTTGTTAATTAGGCCGCCAGCCGTGTCAAATAAATCATTCCTTCATTGCAGCAAAATGTATTAATAGAAGTTCCCCGGAACGTGTCCGCTTCATTTTAAAGTTTAGTATTCCGGGTGTTTGGAGTGTCGTGACAACATGTTGAAACACATTATCATGCGAAGCGCATTTCATCATCCAATTGAGGTTCGTTTTTCAACTTTGTCTCTTGTTATTCAATCCTGGCAAATTTGTCATTTAACACACTGCATGTCAGAAATCCGGAAAGATTAAATTGTATGCACATGAAATTATATTGCACAGTTTGGATGCCACATCAATGTCACAAAATTTATATTATCGGCGTATACTAACAAGGTACCTACATGAAGTGTCGCTCGAAATTCAAACCGCCACCATGCTTTTACATACCTTAGTTCCACCTAATGACACACCCGAAACTGTCAAAGTCGAATCCGGCTTGGTCAGGGTTCATCAAAGGTCAAACCCCCATACCACTTAATGTATTGTGGAATTCGGAGAGGGAGCCACTGAAACAGCTACCAAATCCCGCTCCCTTCCCAGTCCATATGGGTTAAACATATGGATAACCGCTGGAGGGGTCAAATTTGACAAAAAACTGTTTGGGTGTCATTAGGATGAACTAAGGTATGTAAAAAGCATGGTCGCAGTTTAAACTTCGATCGTCACCTTATGTAGTTACCTTGTAAGTGTCCTTCATCATGATACTTCACTTTCATGCGTAATTTTTTTTTGAATTCATGGGTGTATAAATTATTCCTACCTTGCCATTAAAGTTTATTAACAGTTTCTGCAGCTGAGTGAATATAAAAAAATTAACTCTATAATCAAGATGTCCAAACTTTTCCATTGCCAACGCGTACTTCTTACTGATTGTTATGTAAAAGGTAAACGCTAAAGTTACATTAGCTAAAAGAACAGAAAAATGTCGGCATATTTCTATCAATAATAAAGAGTTAATGTATTGCAGCCAGAAATAGAACTCTCTGACAATTTTATTTTTCATAGCCGGTACACAAAATTTGCTTTGAGTTTTACAGATCCATAAACTTCCAACGACTATTGAAATAATTATCTTTTCAGTCCATCCGAAGAAACCTAGAGCAATATTGCCCTTAAAAAAAATGTTTGACCTGGACTGCTCAATTACACCTGGTTTGGTTTCTCAATGCACTAATGCATAAACAAAAATTGTCTTCGTTATATGCTTTGACGTACTCATTAAGTGACGAAGGGGTTTGATGTCAAACCTTTAACGTTGAACTGGCGCAAGGTATGGAAGCATGTGTATTGAGTACTGCATTGAGTGAACAAACTGGCTGAATTTTTGGGTTTCGCTATCGGGTTCGGGTTCGACATGCGGGTTGATCCAATCTCGAACCAAATCAAACGGGTTATCATTTCTTCAAACCCCACACAATATCTTTTAAGACAATAATTGTGATCCTAACCCTAACCTGGTAACTGACTATGTCATTCAAACCCGATCCGATCCCAAACGGAACCCGTGTGATAAATTTGACATGGAATACATATTAAATATAATACTATTTTAGAATAAATTAATGATTACGATTGTGAAGTTAAATTTTGTAAATAGGATGTAAAGACGATATGGTCACATCGTTCTGAGAATAAAACCATTCTTTCATTCGTTCATTTAACTAATATTTCATCGGAAGTTTAAATTTTCAATTGTTGTTCCGCCTGCCTTTTACTGGAAAGCTTACAAGTTTTCTTTTTTTTTTTAAAAAAAAGTTGAAATATTTTAAAAATGTTTATCTAAAAGCACGAAGTTACGTTAAATTTTGATTACAAGTTATTCCGGGCCTGACGTCACAGCTTTGCCCCGAGCTAGGTGTTGGTGGGGGGTTGGATGGCTTTTCTGCAAGCCCTGATGTGTGTGCGGGGTTGGACAGCTTGTCCCTACAAGCTCTGTCCTTGTGTGTGGTGTGGGACTCAATGTCAAGGTCCAAGAATTGGTGGAAATTGATTTTTGTTAGGTCAAGCTGACATCAGTGCATGGTCATTTGGTGACGTTGGGTCACTTTCGACTTCCCCAGAACTTATTTCAAGTCATGTTAAGACTTTGATGAAGTGGAAAAAGTTGTACGCCACAACACGAGGAACAACTATTGTAAAAGTCATTTTATACCTTCACATGGCAGTGGTCAGCACGAAAAGTGTTTCTCCATAAGCCGTGGGTTGGGGATAAAAAATAAAGAATAAAAAAACTTAAAAAATATTTGTGCGTACGGTCAGGTGCAATCCAACATTTCTTACTGCTAGGGGTACGCTTAGGCCGTTTTTGGTTAGCCCCTACTACTAGGAGTACTTCAGGATGATTTCGGTTATTTCCTATTCAACACATTTTTACTCTTAAGTGCGTATGTTTTTAATTTCATTTTTTTTGTAAAAATCCAGAGATTCAGAAAATTACGATTCCTAGGGTTATGGCTCATAAGGAATTTCCGGGATTGCATTTCACAAAATTTATTAGAATTGACCTGACCCGCCTGTTGTCCGTCATAAAAAACAAATAGTCTTCTTATTTTCGATGGTTTTTCGAAAAATAATTTTTAACCGAATTAGGGAAAAGGGGTGTGGGTGGGAAGAGTTGCAGATCAGCGGCATCGCATAGGAGATCGGGATTTAGCGGTCGGACAATAATTGAGTAGTACTGTTGATACACTTACATTAGCTTTTCAGAACCGGATTTGTGTGTTTTTTGGTGATTCGGATTGGTTGACATTATTTTTGAGTCTCTGATCCGACTACTTACAATTTTATGGTTGATGTCCTGTAGTGTGACACTTGACAATTTAGTAAAAGTTAATGTGCTCCTCTGACCTTGAATGTTGACGTTTAAATTTTAAAATCTATTTTTGACGTTGACAGTTCCATCATAAAGTTGAAATGTCATCATTATAATAATTATAAATCATTAGCTGAAAATGTTCATGACAGATGGAAATGGATCAAAAAGTAAAGTTTCTAAATTCGAGTCAAATCAGAAGGCAACATCTGCTTAATTAGCACATTCAGAGCAGTTAGCCTAAAATACTCACAAATATTTTAGTTATGTTTTATCAAAGTTTTTGACCCATAAATTTATTCCGGGCAAGGAATATCATCTGAAAGTGGACACTTTTGATTGGGCTTTCCCAACAAGCTTTCCCAACAAAATTCCTTTTCTGAGTGAATTGGGCAGATTGTCCGTTAATCGCTTTAACTACTTGTAAAATGACAAGGTAAGGTAGGGAACTGTTGAGTGAGTTGAAAGGTCTGACCTATAGTTGGTGTTAGACTTATTTTTTTGTGATTATTAATCAGTGGTCACTTTTTTGTCAACCTCAAAATGCGGACCTCTAGAGGTCACAAAAGGTCTATTCCCGTACTGAACTATATGGTTGTCTAACTACTGAAAAGTTGAGCTATTTGACCGATTGGACTCCAAATCCTAATAACACCTAATAACACCTAATAACACCTAATAATACCTTACTAGTTCCGGGAATAAAGTACACAATCTGAACCTGGAATAACACTTACACAACACATGAAGGATACAATATAAGTAAAAGGAGAATCTCTCCTTATTTATTCCTTCTCCAATATTCCCAATTATATTACAAATATTAATTATTAGGTATTTACCAAAATCCCAAACCAAGCCAAAATGGTTTTAGCTCTATAAGCCAATTCACTTCACTCTATTCCAGGGGAAATCCAAATCAAGACTGCGGGATTGACTGTCGCGTCCTGCGAATGTAACCTGAAAATCCTACCAGAAAATATATAACTCCTAAATGACTTTATGCTAACAATCAATAGATATATAAATATTTATATATTCCTCATGCCGGATGTCGATAGAAGGTGGGACTACGGGGGCCTTGAGTAGAACGATGGATGTATCCATTGCAGTACTTCTTAATGTATTCTAAAATTGTTTATAACCAATTTATATACGGTTTTTGGCGAAGTGAAGCCACGCCAAGAAGGATGATTTGAACAATCATCGCGTCTTAAAATTGAAAATTGAAAACTTGTTTAAGTAAAAAGTGCTACGGCACAATTTTTAGCATGGCCGAGATAAGACAGAATTTCATAAAAAATGGAATGTAGATGAACTTTTTTTTAGTTCAACCATTTCCGTGCTTCGTACCTACTATACCGTACACTGGGTTATTGGCCATGAACGACGCTGCCATTTAGCAGCGTCGTCCTGAAAATCTTTTCAGTTTGCAATTACACCGGAATAACAGTTGTTGATTAAATTTTAAATTATTAACTTCCATGTCCATGTCTTTATGCTGCTGTACAATAAGACTATTCTAACCAAATTGTATAACCGAAAGATTTTATGTGCCAAATTCATGTGACTTTGGATACTTATGTAGTTACCGTCTCTAATCTACCTCTAGTCGTCTACCGTTACTAGTCTGGACAACATTATCGTATTGAAATTAAAACGGCATGAAAATGAAGTTTACAATACTAGTTATTATAGGGATAGGTAGTACACAACATGTTAAAGTAACTAATGTATTTAATTTATTAAAATCACTTAAATCGAAGGTCTATTGATCTATCAAGTCAAACGGAGTTGAGTTGAGTACGAGAGGGTTGTCGTTCCAAACCTTCAAATAAACGAACTTATCTTATCTATTGTGTCAAGTGGCAACGAAATCGGTCCGCTTGTTTACAGCAGTTGAAAATTGGCAACTTTTCTTGGTATTTGTAATCATTTACGGAATTACAATTATTACAATTAATTACTTTCATAAATCCAGCCTAAGTCGTAATTTTAATCAAACACTTCGGTCCGTTTGTTTACAACAGTTAAAATTGGTCAATTACGAATTACGATGGTATTGGTAACCATGGGTGGTAGTGGTAAGTACTATCTGCCTTACTTGCGCCAAACAAAAAAGAACCGAAATATAAAACAATCACTTATGCCCCTATCACACTGGCGCAACTTTGTTGCATGAAATGTGTTGCGCACAACCTTCTGTGACGTAGCATTCTTCTGCGCATGCCCGCATGCAAGCTTCCATTGTTGCACGCAACGGTTGCCTGAAATGAAAATATTTCTAATTTTGCAACAAGTTGCGTGCAACCACCAAACCACGCAAGGAGATAATACAGAAAATTCGATGATTTTTGGCGGAAATTTGAAAGTTACTTGAATATTCTAGGTAATCGTTACCGTCATCGCTACTCTTCCCGATTAGAATTAATTAATTAATTGTTCACCTCGGAGGAATGACCCCCCCCCCGCCCCCCTCTTTCCAGTATGGAGAGAGCATTATTGTTTACAAAAATAAAACAAAGGCTGGTGCCTGCTTATGGCGAAAAAAAGCTAGATGGCGCCCGCGTCGGATTTCTCGTACCACGCATCATATGACCCATATGCCCAGTGTTATAGAGGTCAATGAACTTTGATTCGATCTGAAAATAAATCTGTTCAAATCCGCAATTCCTAGTTCAATTGTGAGCGTTACTAGGGGCGACCGAATGGTCTCTCCATACTGGAAAGGGGGAGGGGGGGTCATTCCCCCGAGTTGTGCACAGCTCATACAATGTATTTCTGTATCTCAAGACCAAAGCAGGTAAAATCAAACAAATAATTTTGATCGTATATAATTACGTAAGAAATAACCCAATGATTCAATGGATCGGTTAAATAAACTGATCAAAAATTCTGAAATCGCGATTTGCGTGTCCGTTTATGAATTTTTGTTAAAATAAATATTAATTACATAAGCTAATAAAACATGACAATAATTGTTATAATGTTTTATTAAACGAATATGTTTTAATTATTAAAACATATTCGTTCCAAATAATATTCATACAACAATAATAATATTCGTTTTAAAATCTTGAACAGATATAGTTTTACGAGTTAGCTTTTAGTATTTGGCTTTGCCGTCTTGAAATTAATTCAATTTAAATACGTAATTTTGGGTCAAAATGTTGCAGGCAGGTTTCGGCAGTGTGATAGAAACGTTGCGCCCAAACTTTTTGTTGCGTGCAACATTTTGTTGCATGAAACATTGTGTTGCGCCAATGTGATAGAAGCTTTACCGATACAATTTTCTCTGGGCGGTGACTATTTGACCTCAGACCTCGGCAGTAACAGACTAATTGGACCTCAGCACGGATGGATGGACTTTGACCTTGGTAGTGATGGAGTTAATTTGAATTCGGCAGTGATAGATTGGCTTCGACCTCGGCAGTGATGGATGACTTTGACCTCGGCAGCGATGGAATGAATTTGAACTCAACAGTGATCGCGTCTCGCGTGAATTTGAATTCAAAAATGACGGAGTGAATTTCAATTCTCAGTGGTTATTGATTTGAATTGGAGAATTTTAAATGATGTGGTTGTGCTTGAACAGGTGGTATGAGGAGAGAAAGCATAGACATTGGAAGCTTTAAAACTTTACTTATACAAATATGGTTAGTTAGTTAGTTAGTCAATTGCTTTTATTACGGTCAAGATTTTCAGAGTTTTCACCCTGTTGGTAATAATCGGACCCTTTATCTTGTCCCCTGCCACCCGACATCAGAAACCCCCTTTTCGTCACATGAGTAATGACGTGTGCGGTCACGTGTGAGTTCGCTTCACAGAAAATTATATACCGGTTTTATTAGCCCGCGTACTTTAGTACTGTAAGGCTTATAAAATCCCCATGCCTGTCCGTGTGTCCGTACGCGGCCATGCTCCCCAAACGTTCACTTATAAACTCGAGTGTAATAAAGCGAAGTAACTTCAAAACTGCTCTAAACCATATACCTCTAATATAGTTCTTCCACTTTTATTAGTGTGCATCACTCATCAATACGTTACAGTCGCACTTAATACATAGCGCCATGATATAAGTTTTGCTTGAAGCCATTTGTAAGTATAAGCAATTGGAACAAGCACCGGACTAGCGGGGTATATTGAACTATCTAATGCCATAGACCTTAAAGCATTCTAATCGTCAATTCGCTTAAGGGTATTCGCATTTATAACCAAGCCAGATAAGAAATGCCCCTGAGCAGAAAGTCAAATAGTTATGTTTTGATTGAATTGTATTTTGAATTCAGTTTTTCAAATTATTTAAATTATACTAGAGATACACTAGTAGTAATACAACATCAATTTAATCAAAAATAGTGTAGTAAGTATATATGACTTTTTAGCAACTGTTATTATTAATTTTCTGCCACTATTTAAGTTCGATTGCGATTAATCAAATCTTGCTCCATGACGTCATCAGCATTTGATATATTCATCCATTCAGTCAGAAATCATTATTAATTAGGGTGATTCCCCAAACTAGTAGTGAAGGAGATAGAGTCTAGAGTCACCAGATATGATACTGCTGGTCGTTGAGCTCGTACGTAAATCGTAATGTCCTGAATATTTAGATTAGAGTGTGGATATTATTATTAATATAATTTTTATGCTAATTCAAAAATTAGAATTATAACATACCGAGCTAACGATGCTAAGATCCGGACAATCTGATAAGTCAATGATTGTAGTCTGCCAATCTTGAGAAGGATAAATGATTGGTAGTTGAACTCGTGGATAGGAATTTGTTTTTCCACACCATGGACGTATTGAGTTGGCTGTTGCCCCAGATATTTTTTGTACCAATGCATGAATAGCCATTTGTGATGGTACTCCACCCAATACACTTAAAAGTTTTTGAGCATCAATGGTAATTGTACATTCATATGTGTCCGGTCTCCAAAGTCCGCCAGTGTATTGACATGCTCTCATTTCACCAACAATATTCAAATCAGCAGTTGTGTCTATTGTAAATGACGACGACTTGGTAAGACAGTAATAAGAAGGGGCAAGAAGTAATGAGATTAGGGCCAACGACTGGAAACACCTAGTCACATAATATTCAGAACCAAATGACATTTTTAGTAGTAACTAGCAAAGGGATAGTTTATTGACAAAGTCACTCTATTCACATTTAATATTATACTGATGGAAAATTAATGGACGATGTAATTTATATTAGTTGGCTATCATGTGAGTGAATCGCTAAGACATAATTTATGTTTCAATACTATGAATTGAATAGCACAATAGCTGAAAAACTGGTAAATCCTACACACAAGTTTCGTAATTTATGAGTTGTACCATGATTGTGTAATTGAGAGATAAGTTCAGTTCATAAATAAAATTGTTGATCAGTTTTTCTGGTGATGATGATGTTGATCGATACATTATTCACAAAACAGAGGTGTAAGAGGATAGAGTCGGCACTCCAATTCTAATTTTCTGTCGGGCCAATATGTAAACTACGAACATTAAAAAGAGTCGGACCAGGCCAAGTCTGGTACGTACGTCGTTAGTAGAAAAAAAAAGAGGCGGGCCAAGGTGAATCGAACAAAATATTTCTAGCCAGATAGTCAAGTCGAGCTGCACAGCAGTCTGATTGCCACGAGCAGGGCCAGGTATTCGAGCAGTTAAAGACGTCTGGCATAGGTACTACTGCTGTACTAGTACTGAGCGGGAGAGCTTGCTGCCACCAAACTTTAACGCTTCAAACAAGCGTATATTCGTGTATGCATTTGCATAAGGCTAAGCGGGTTCATTA
>JAQFYE010004623.1:0-13093 GCA_034694305.1 Protaphorura glebata
TTCTACAGACCTTAGTTCTACAGACCTTAGTTCTACAGACTTTAGTTCTACAGACCTTAGTTCTACAGACCTTAGTTTTACAGAACTTAGTTTTACAAACCTTAGTTCTACGGACCTTACCCCTTGGGTCATCCTCCTTAGTTCTACAGACCTTAGTTTTACAAACCTTAGTTCTACGGACCTTACCCCTTGGGTCATCCTCCTTAGTTCTACAGACCTTAGTTTTACAGACCTTAGTGTTACAGACCTTAGTTCCACAGACCTTAGGCCCACAGACCACAGTCCTTACCCTTTAGGTCAACCTCCTTAACTCCACCCCTCGCTGGCTCCGCCCATCTTACCCCCTTCCCCTTAGACCGACCCCCGATGGTTTCGTAGCCACGCCCATGTGCGACAGACGTTGTACATACATACTACTTACAAGGACAGGAGGGAAGACAGTCGTTCCCATGTCTCTTCGTCTTCCTCTCCGCCTTCTTCTCACACGCACACTCAGCACAACTCAATAACACGGGAGAGGAGATCAGTGTCATTCAGTGCAGCTTTTTATGGCCAACAATAATAATAATAATACGAACATTGATAAAATGACAAATGACCTTAAGTGCCGTCATTTCTTTTTTATACAGACATTAGTACATATATACCACACTTGCACAATAAATATGAAGTAAAACTGAGCTGTCGTACTCCTCCTACACACGTCCGAAGTATAGAGTTCCTATGGACACGGCTCAATCTTGACACTTAACATGTTAGAAACATTACGTTCAAATCAAAACCCAAATCTAACAATTTTGAATTCAACTATTATCCGGATATTCAACAACAGGGGTTCACCATTTTCAATCCAAATGAAAACAGCAGGCTTTCGAAAAAAAATGGTCCCAAATGGATCAAGGCTGCCAGGATTCAAACTCGGGCCTGCCGTTTCAGCACAGAACGCACTGATTACATATCCCAGTGTTGCCATATCGAGGTTTGGATTCAAAAGGCGGAAACTAAATATTCTCACCGAATCAGCTAACCTTTGGACATTTTATGGTGCTTGGACTAATGACCTTTCACATTGACCAGTAACATGCGACTTAACGAATTCACTCACTCAAGGTCACTGAAGGTCATATGAGTAACAGCCCGATAATGCACCGAGTTCTCTGAAATTTAGATATGTCGTAGCACACGGTGTTACGACCAAATTTAACATTGGCCAGTGACATGCGAAGGCACTAGGTCACTTGGAATACGGCCCGAGAGGTCACATGGCCTACAGGTCAATGTATCATATGTTATTCGAAGCATGGTCCGTCATGACTATTGTATTATAATGTTAAAATTTCCTGATTTTTATAGATTTTCGTCAAAGGCCAGACGGTGACCTCGAGTGTGACCTTGGGGTCAATGTTTTTTTATGACAAAAGCATGCCTAGTACTCTAGCATTCATATATAGTCGGCAAATTTTTATTCCTACATTTTACACAAAGGTCATGTGGTGAGCTATGTTGACCTCGAGGTCATATAGTAACTCATCCCATCATTATATGCCCTACGATGAACTTCGTCCAGTACGTACATTGATTATAAAGATTGTCCTAAGTGTCCTAAGAGTTTCGAAGGCTCAGTCAAACAGACGTCTAGTCCTCATTTTGTTCAACGGATGAGTAGCACGAAGTCCTACACGAAATAAGGTTACTCGATTTATGTGTCTACTATTGTGAATTTTGTACTGGATGGAAAGTGGTTTGATACTGGAATGTGTGAATCACTGATCAGTGAGCCTACTGGAATTTCTAGGCGTTGTTTGTGAAACACGATACTGGCTGTACGGAAACCGAACTAACTCCGTTCCTAGCCAAAATTATATGAAAACAGAGATCCCTGAATTAATTGTGAATGAAACAACAGACCAATTCACCACTGGTTAGGCAACTTTATCAATCAGGGTCCTATTTTAGTTACAATTACAACACAAGACCTAGAAACTCAGAGAAGGAAAATGTGAAGCTCTGTCTTCGGCTTGGGCGTGAGACCGCGTCTCTTTTTTCCAGATGCTCATGGAAGGTCGTAGAAGAAATTTCCCTCCCACATTTCATTCTCAGTTAGTTCGTAAAAATCACACACAAGAGTTATTTCACTGAGAACTCAGAAAGGGGAGCGGTACTCTTCACTGTACAAACTCGGGGTTTTCCATTTCACTTAGCTGTGTTGACCGAGCTTCAACTTTCACTTTCACAAATAGAAAATAATTACAAAATATCTTAACAATATCCAACATACACCTACTTTCTTTTGTGGAATCAGAAGAAACAAAATATTGTTAAATAAGTACGTATAAAAATGAAATAATAATACAAATAATGTAATGTTACAATTACAGGTTCAATTATTTCTAAACTTGCCGGTGTCTTCTCTTGTCTTCCGGTCTTGAGTTCCTCAGCTGCTTTCACCTTTGAGGGGTAGGAATCCTAGGGGTACTGGTCTGCTTCCCCGTGTCACTTTCTTTTCCATTCTTTGTGTCCTCTGAGGGATAGGAATCCTATGGGGACTGGAAGTGGCATATGAGATACTTTCGTCGGGAGATCTCCCTCTCCATCCAGAATCCGCGTTCCCTCCCACCTTGTCAAGTCGGTTCAGTGGTGCTCGGTTGTTCCCATGGTGATGAGGATTGGGCTTTCTCCAGCTTTCCCTTCTGACCTTGAACCATCTCCTTCGTCTCTCCTTCCTGTCCAAGGCAGGCGTCACTCCTCCCACCATGACTGATAAGATTCCGCAGAAGTTGTCAGCTACAACATCCACTGTAATTGTAATAATTATTGTAAAACTGTAATAATCCTCCTCACTGCAATTGTCCTCCTCCTGGTCCTGCTTTTCCTCGTGAACGCGTGAAGAATCCGGTAGTGTTCTCTACGGCATTCGTTTACTCCACACGGGACCCTCAGGAGACACTCGTCCCTCCTGTGTCCAGGCTTGAGACAGGCATAACAGAGTCTCCTCTGTCTCACAAATTCGTTTCGATCCTTCCTGCTCAATGTCTTAAATGACAGACATCGGGCCAGGTCGTGTTGAGGGTCGTCACAGTACCGGCATTTTCTCCTCTTCCTCTTCTTTTTGTGTGAGGTAGTCCTCTTCCATGTCCGGTCACTGCCGCGACTATCACTTTCGGAGGTGCAGCTTCCATCGTCATCAGTGGAAGAGTCTCTCTCTACTTTCTTCAGTCCAAAACCCGATCTGGCTAGGTTCATCTGTTGCTCGTTCTCTATCTTCTTTTGTAGGAATTCCATTAGGTAATCTAGCTTACTCTTTGGGGGGTTCTCTTTTGAGCCATCCTTCTGTCGTTGTGGACTACGTTGCCAGAGGGCGAGGGTTTCTTGGGGAAGGGCAGACTCAACCAAGAATTCCTTCGGGTCTGTGACTTTCCCCAAACTTTCTAAAAAGTTCAGATGTGAATGTGGTCGATCGTACAGAGTCGTCAAAGGAATTTCAGACTCGTCATGTCTCTGTTCAATGATTATCTTGATTAACTCCCGAATATACACCTGTCTGAGGAGCTTGTCTTTTCCAAATCTGTCATTCAGGTCTCTCATCACTTTTGAGTAATTCTCGGCACTCTGGGGGTATTGTTCTGACGGATTTCAACGAAATTCACATGGTAGGTACACAAGGTCACAAGAATCAACGACTATTAATATGACCTCGCCAGGTGACCTCTGAGGTCACCAGAGGTCACGTGCAGTAAATGTTGACGGATTTCAACAAAATTCACGGGGTAGGAACAGAAGGTCACAATAATCATCGACTATTAATATGACCTCGCCAGGTGACCTCTGAGGTCTCCAGAGGTCACATGCAGTAAATGTTGTCGGATTTCAACGAAATTCACAGGGTAGGAACACAATGTCACAAGAATCATCGACTATTAATATGACCACGCTAGGTGACCTCTGAGGTTACCAGAGGTCACATGCAGTAAATGCTGACGGATTTCGACAAAATTCACAGGGTAGCTATACAAGGTCACAAGAAGCAGCGACAGATAATATGACCTCGTCGGTGAACTTTGAAGTCACCAGAAGTCACATGCGGTAAATGTTGTCGGATTCTAACGAATTTATAAGGTAGGTACACAAGGTTACAAGGATCACCGGGTGTTAATATTACCTCGTCAGGTGATCTCTGACCCAAGGTCACCATAGGTAAAATTTGGAAGTTGCTCAATGGGCTGAAACGAGCATAAATGCAATAAAAAGTGAGAGTAAGAGGGTGACCTCGACCCAGGTCACAAGATGTCACATGCAGTAAATGTTAACAGATTCTCAGGGTAGGTACGGAAAGTCATAAGGATCACCAAATGTTACTATGACCTCCCCAGGTGACCTCTGACCCAGCCAAGGTCACCAGAGGTCAAATTTTAAAAGTTGCTCAGAATGGTCTGAAATATGCATGAATGCAATAAAAGTGGGTTTCAGATGGTGGCATCGACACATAGCTATACGCAGTGTTGGTATGAAGATATCTATTTGGTATTAAGGCAGCACATATCTACACGGTTCTTAGAGCGTTCATATGTTTTTGATGTTCGGTTGGAACACTTTCCCTATATCTAAACGTCCTTTCACTTCCGTTGAGTTCTTTGTTCCGAACTTCGCTATTATTAATAATCAGTCACAGGCTCACAGGCAACATGACAGACGTTGAATGTGGCAAATTGAATGTGATCTGGAGTTGGCTCACATATCAATGGTGCTCCGCGATGTCGTCGAGTGACGGTGAACTGGGATGGAACTGAGGTCATCGTCTAGTACAGTCCGAATTAATCTGAAATGTATATATTTATTTCCTTCAGAAATAATCTGAAATTTAAATTATATATGTAATTACAATTTTTACGAAAGTAATTTGTAATTGTAATTCAGATTTTTAAGGGAAGTAATTTGTATTGTAAATTGTAATTAAAAAAATTTGAGGAATTAATTTGTAATTGTAATTTGTAATTAAGATTAAGTTTAAGTTTATAAATGTAGTTTAAAAATTTGAGGACTTAAATTAGCAATTGTAAGTTATATTTCCCCAATCCAGTTGTAATGATTGAGGTATTTTCCCTTTTTCGGAAGTTATTGTAATTGTAATCAATTACTTTTGTAAATTAATTACTTTGGTTCGAAGAAATTATAATTGTAATTTAGTTACTTTCACGACTTTGACAAGTAATTGTAATTTGTATTTAATTATATTTGCGAAGTAATTGGCATAAGTCTGAAATAATATCGCAACTCAGCAATTTATATATATAAAAATACACCCACATTAATTGACATAGCCGCTGATGCCGAATCAAACATCATCGCGTATTTTTGGGTTGCTTCCCATTTGACCTAGAGACGTACAACGTAGGTAAGGTACCATCTAGTAGTAGAAAAAACCAGTGGAAAAAACCTCTTTAAAGCAACCACCGGGAGTGCAAGTCCGAGGAATCGAACCCCAGCACAGCGAGACAGAATGGGCCAACTAATATCATGCTTAATGGACTTGCTTATTAATATATATTATTATTCAGCAATTACAATTCTGGTACTCAAAATGACGTTCATCATTTTTTTTGCACATGTGAATAATTATAGAAGAATCTAGAATCTATATCATACACTTATTTAAAATTCCGTTCTCGTTCGTTTACGTTTTCCCTCCTGTTTCGTTTCCTCGTCAGTTCGACCCCCTTCTTTTTTGGAGAAATAAAATCGTCGTTTTATTTTTCTGTGAGGTTGAACATAAATACACTGGTTAGCATGTGCTTCGCCGTACAGCTATCTTTCACTTTTGCTTTCACTCGCGTTCCCTTTGACGTGCTAACACAAAGCATTATTATCGTTGCCCACAAACTCACTGCCGTCCATAGTTTTATTTATACTTTCGCGTAGTTACATAGAAATTACGTTACGGTCTCTGGTTGGAATTATTGATAAACTCTAATCTTCTAAAAATGTATTTTCTGAAAACTATCAAAAATCAACAATCGATGACGGGGGGCACAATGGGAATATTGTTTATGTACCGGTTTAAATTAAATTAAATTAGTTTTGTCCTTTATGTTGATTAACGTAAATGCTTTAGAATTGGAATTTATAAAGAATTTGAAACATAACATAATTTCTACACGTAAACTACGTCAAATTATAATCAAGTCAAACCGATGGGCTTTCCCTTGGGACACCCTGTACTCTATGATTTATGAACCACCTTGTTCTTGATGACCAGCGGCCCTGGCCTACGGATTCAAGCCGCCACGTCATTTTATCAATATTGTCAACATTTGAAATTTTCCGGGCGGGAAAACCCTCCTTTGACTTCTTCTGCAGAGAGAAAAATTGAGCATGAGCATGAGCTCGTCATCCGTCTCATTCACTTTCTTTCCCGTAGCCAGTAACCGTGACTGTATGTCCGTACTTTTCTAAAAAGGGAAAATTTTGAAAGTTTTTGGAAAAAAATATAGTGTCTACAGTTTAGAAAAAGTTCGGACTTGAGATTCCAGAGTAAAAATTCCAGTTAGTGAATAGTGATTCGTGGATTTCATTCAGTGTCAGATTTTGAAATAAGTTTTCGGCGTGGGGAGGGCTGGGGACAGACAGGCTGAACGATTAGTAAAAAAAGGAAACCAAATTGTACGACACGTCAAGGGTCAAAGGTAAGGAGGTGACGGAATTTTTTTTAAATAATAATCGTTTTTATTTTGCGGAGAAATGATTGGGGTTTTTTTTTTATCATTTTGTAATAAAAATTGTACGTGGATACGTACGTTCGGGTAGGATGGATGAAATTGAAAAATACAAATGTAAATACATATAGTATGAATGAGTCATGAGTGGAGAGGTCAGCTCATGAATTAAGAGCAGGTCATGAATCAAGGTCAGGCCATGAAATTGAGGTCAGGTCATGAATTAAGGTCATGAATGATGGGCTGCGAATGGAATGTGTCTCATTCCAGTCACTCATTCCAGTCACTGTTATTGTGTCAATGATGAAATCGACTCATCGAATGTCTAAAATATTGAACAATTTTAACCAATTTTTTCTATATTACAATTATTTTCTAGAGAGGCTAGGAATAAATTGGGTGAGTCATCGGGGACTGGAGACAAGTTTTATTCAGTGATTTGGATTTTGATCCAGTTTTCGTTCAGAGTCAAGATGGTATCAATTCGAGAAGCTGCTGAGAGTTGCGTTCACTTGGCTCAACTGGCATTCGAGAGTGGAGACAGGACAAAGGCTGAAAAATTATTTAAAAAGGCAGACACATATTGCGAAATGGCAAATGCCAAAGGTTAGTGGAGAAAAAATACATTAATTTTTAAATTTTAATTATAATATTTTTGAAATACTAATTTTTTTTTTTTAAATATACTAAACAAATTTCTGATGATCTTTTTTTCATTGGATATACCAAAAAAATAAACCAAAAAAAATAAATTGTTTTAATTTGAAACTAAATTATTTCTCACAGACAATCCGGTCATATTACGGATTAGGAAAAGGATTAGATTCCATACAACACTGGTCAAATCGAGGTGATTTTAACTTCTTTCTAATCTCACCGATCTCATCATTTCCCTTCAATTGTAACAAGTAAAATTGTTTTAATGGGTTTATTTTGAATTTGTTTCAGTTGGTTCTTTGGATACATGGATCACACAGAAGCGGAGAGAATTCTTCTGATGCCCGAGAATGAGGACGATGGATATTTAATTCGTGAGGTCGAAGATTTGGAGGCAATGTTCTGTTTGTGCGTGAGGCTTGGAGACACAATAGAACAATACTTCATCCAATGCTTTGATGATGGTAGGGTTTGCTCTTCCAGAGCACTAAACATAAATATTTGGTCTTGATATTCTTTTTTTTATTCAAGTACCTACTGTACTATTTACAAAAAAAAACATTTTTTTTTCTTTTTTGGTTTAGGGGATTTCTTCATAATCAATGGACACAAATTCCATAGTCTCCAAAGTCTCGTCAATCATTATTGCAAGGATGCTCGTGAACTTTGTGTCAAACCCGAAAAAGTTTGCATTAAAATTGATCAATCTTCAACCAGCGGCGTTCCACCGGAAATGGAATCAAGTCAAGGTGAGGCGGAGGAATCTTCACAGGGGGACATAGTATTTAACACCTTGGAGAATTCCATTCTTACACTGGGGGTAAGTTAATATTATAATATTAATTTTTGGATCAATTAAGTAACAAAAAAAATCAATTTATATTTTCAGATTGGAATAGACGATAATAAAAATAAGTATTTCCAAATGTTGGAAATATTTAACAAATATAAAAAGACAAGGAAAGTCGGTCGAGATGTCCAGGTATGTCTTTTTGAATATTTTTGAATATCTCTTTTTGCCAAAAGGGACAAAAGGGTGTTGGGAATTTAATAACAGTTGCTTTTTTTAATTTCTAACCGTTTTTAACCTGTAAGGTTAACTGAAATTCAATTATTCGAATGTTTTTTTTACCCTATTTTGAATGATTTAATTGAATTTATATTATTCCCCGTGACTCGATCACCTTTTTTTTAATTTCATTCAGGACAGAGTATAACGTTACCTGTTCATCGATCAAAGGTTGTCAATGATTGGACTAATTTTTTTAATTAGTTTTTTCTTTAAACTTCAGGCTTCTACCACATCAAGCCAATCATCCGTTGCGGTCGAAGACACCAGGAATATTATCACAGATAGTCGAAATGGGACGAGAGAGTCAACGACTGTGTCAAATTCCTTAAGTCAACCTGGGAGATTGGCCGGCGGTTCTGGACATGTGGGTTCAGTTGACATTGAAAATGGAGGGTCAAATGATGTGGACAGCAACACTGTTAAATTACCCGTTCCCCAAACACCAAGTCAAAAGAATAAGGAAAAGGCAATTTCAAAAGCTCTCCAACCACCGACGAATACAACGGAAAAAAGTTTATTTGAAAATAAATCACCCATAGAGTCAACGACTTCGTCAAATTCTCTAAGTCAACCTGGGACATTGGCCGGTGGTGGTTCTGGAGATGTGGGTTCAGTTGACAAGGAAATTGGTGGTTCAGGTTTAAGGGCAGATGATGAAGAGAACAATTTCAATAATGTTCAGATTCAACAGACTTCTACGACTGAAAATAATATGGAAGAAAATATGGAGACAAGAAAAACCGTGGAAAGAAAAGAAAGTAAATCTGTGCCGGTCAGTGCTAGTGTTACAGGTCAGAAATCAAAAATTCAAGAGTCTGTGAGTGAAGCTTTCACTCATAAAACGAAGAAACAAGTGGAAATCGATCCAACCAAAATGAAAACTTTTCCCCCAGGAAGTTCAGCTGAACATTACCCACTTGTTGTAAAATTGGAAAATAGAATGAAAATTATGAATGATGTGTTTAAGGATTGTTACCGACAGATTGAAAAATTGAAAACCCTTATGGAACCTGTTCAATCAAATGAATGCCCACTCGCGTCAACATCAGCGCCACCTAGTGACATTCGAGAAGGGAGCGAGGAAGAAAACAATCTAGAGGAAATTTTGGAATTAAAATGTGAGGTAAATGATCAAAAAGATTGCATAATCAAATGGAAATTGTATTTTTCAAACGGACAATACTTGAGAGCCGACTTTAAAACTTCCGTCTAATGCCCTCATAAATATTTTTCATTTTCAAGTCGTCTTTTGAGGATTTATCTCTGAAAAAAACTCACCATTTTTTCCAAAATAATATCAAACAATGTTCAATAATGCAGAATATTTTAATTCGTTAAAATTTTGCTTAGTTTTTGACGGATTTATATTTTTCCACTAAATATTTCTAACATTTCCTTCACTGACTGTTATGGAGAATAAAAATGATTAATTTTGTTTACAATTCCCATTATTCAAATTTGAATTCATTTGAACGAATCAAAACCCCGATTCCTTCCCTTTAATTTATCCTCCACCGAAAATGGATCGGACGGATGGGAATGAATAGACTTGGGTCAATTACATTGGTTATTGTAATTTCAAATGTCAAAATACAATTACAATTACGTAACTGTAATTGTAATTAATTACTTGGAAGATGTCTGTAATTGTAATTGTAATTTGTAATTGAAATTACTTTTTTCTCAATTACATTTGCTGACTAGTCAAGATTGAAAGCAAAGATGTGTTTTTAGTGCGGATAAACACAAATAAAGTTTAAATTTGAAATTGTAATTTGTATTGTAATTGTAATTGTGATTAATTACTTTCGCAATTTTGCATGTAATTTGTAATTATAATTCAATTGCTTTAAAAAGTGAGGGTGTAATTTGTAGTTGTAATTCAATTGCTTTAAAAAGTGAGGGTGTAATTTGTAATTGTAATTCAATTGCTTTAAAAACTGAGGGTGTAATTTGTAATTTGTAATTAATCACATTCTCAAAGTAATTGACCCAAGACTGAGAATGAATAGGGAGGATTTTGAGCTTCTTTTTTTCTGATTGGAAATGAAAGAGTCGTCTCGGTGGGGCTGGGGAAAAATGTATTAAATGATTTATTTTTTCGTGTAGGGTCAGCAGGATGGAAACTGTTCGGGTGAGACTTGGGATTTTCCAGGAAATAATTCTGAGGCCGACGATGAAGACCAAGACAATCTCCCTTCTTCGTCCAACAAATTGAGATTGAACCTGGACCCGATCACCAAGACTCATCCTCCACCCAAAAAAATGAAATTAGCTAAACAATCAAAAATTCACAACGCTTGTCCGAAGTGTGATGAATGTGGAAAGATTTTATCGTCACTGAAGAGTTTGAATGAACATATCATCCTAGTCCACCAAAGGAAACATAATTTCAAATGTTCATTTTGTGACTTCGGTTGTCAAAGTCAGTCTTCGCTTGACGTTCATAAGTTGATTCACTCTGACATGAGGCGTTTCAAGTGTAAATTCTGTAACAAGGGTTTCAAACAAAGAAATGTTCTTACTAAACATATGAAAATACACAGTACGAAGGGAAAAGAGGAACTAAGGATGAACAGGAAAGCTTGTCCGTCTGAGAAGCCAAAGACATGTAAAGAATGTGGGAAAACATTGTCCTCTGCGCAGCGTTGGCGAGAACATGTTTCCCAAGTCCATAGGAAGGACCATAAATTCAAATGCACTGTTTGTGACTTTGGTTGTCAATCACAGTACATTCTTGACACCCATCTTCTGACTCACACTAAAGTGAGGAGTTTCAAGTGCACTCTGTGTGAAAAATCATTTAAGCATAAAAATAGTCTGACTTTTCATTTGAACTCCCACACTCGCGAGGAAAGGATGGACTCAGATGAAAGTTCCACACATCACCGTCGGTTGTCAAGGAAACGAAACCACTTAAGACAGAAGAATACGTATTTGGAAATCAATCGCAGAGGGAGTCTACGAGTTAAGCAAAGATCTAAATTTCATAATCACAAAAAGTAAGACTCATTCCCTCAATTGGTCAAATATTTTAAATGAAAAATTATTTTTCCCCCTACCAAGAAGGTTTGAATTATTTTAGTGTTTTAATTATACTGAATGAAATTAGGTTTCCCAGGATTTATCGCGTTGGGCGGGGAATTTAGATTTGATTTAGGAATTTTTTCTTTCGTTTGGGATGTCAAATTGATTTTTTTTCTTTTTTTTTTTTACATTTCACAGCGTATCACTTGTAGAGCCATCGTCGGACTCTGTAGAATCCACCACGTCATGTTCATCTAATGAGGAAAAAGACGAATGAGGGTATAGCTATGGGTTCTTTGGAGTTTACTAAATATAATACATGGGAAAAAAATCTTCTTTAGAAAATATACACTATTAGTGCCACTCATAATACAAAATTAGTCTGTCATATGCAAACACGGCTGCTCCTTCCAGCTTCGTGAACGAACAATAAATATGAATCAAAGTGTTATAAATTCCTTGTTCTTTTTATTTTTTGAATCCTTGTTTCGAATTATTTTTTCAATGTAAATTGATTTTGTGACTTCAGAAATAGAATAATTTAGGAAATTAACATTAACCGCGTCAGCGCTCTGTAGGACTGCTGATCACAACTGAGAGAGAGGAGAGCGAGAGAGATTAAGAAAGAGTGGAGAGAAAAGAGAGACAAAAGCTGGGTTTATAGTCTCACTTAATTTAATTTTCACGTCACTTTCCGTCATTTTCCCATCACTTTCCGTATTTATACTTTCACTTCACTTCGCGTCATTTTCATTTCTCGTCATTTTCATTTCATTTTCAAAAAGTCGAGCCGGGGTCAACTTTCAAAATGAAATGCAGACGTGAAATCTCGGTTTTAAATTACGCGCATTTATAGTTGACGCACTTTTTTTATGCGGGAAATAAAAAAATGAAGTGACGTGAAATTAAATTAAATGAAAATCATTTTGTGAAATGATGATGAGATAATAAATCCAGCTAAAAGGAAGAGAGAGAGAGAGAAGAGCGGACTGAGCTAGATCAGTTTGGTTAATTTCTTTTATCACAGTTTCTGTTATTTAAAATAGTCAAAATTTATTCCACTGTTGTGATATTCGTGCCGGATGGACAACAAATTCCTATCCCCAATAACGTTCATCTTCTAATGGACCCGGAATCCCAAAAACTGCATTTGAAATGAATCAAAACTCAGAATTCAAAAATAAAGAAAAACTTGGGAATCGACACTGGTATTGACTATGACTACCAGCCGGGGGACTTGATTAACAGAAAGATGAAATGGAATATTAACAGAGACTGGACAATATTTTAATAAAATGATAATATTTTGGTTTTAGAATTTTAAATTGTACTAGACAAATCTATTCACATGCTTTTGAACTCATATTACGGCATATTTGTAAATATTTTGACTAAAATAGAATTGGGCGTTCTTATATAAAACTTCCGTTTGGTGATGGCTCATTAATTGGCAATGAAATACATTACTATTGTATGTATGTATTATGTAATAATACATCTTTTAGCAATAAAATACATTAGGAATTTGGCAGAAATGTTCGGGGAAGAATAGTAAATAGCTTCCCTATATTGGTACCACCAACATTGACAGCTCCCCTATATTGGTACCACCAACATACATATTGGT
>JAQFYE010004624.1:0-13092 GCA_034694305.1 Protaphorura glebata
CATGTACGTGTGTGTCGGCGGGACATTTTCACTTGCTTCAGGGTTATGGTCCTTGTGTCGTACGACGGGGTGTCAGGAACCGTAAAGTCTGAAGATGCAATGACCCCAGGGGTGGGTACTCGGATGTACGGAGAAAATACGATAGGAAAAGAATTGTAGTAACTACGATACAGATTTCCTCCGAGAGTGTACAATATGGATTTTTTTTTCAAATTAACTTTGAACGCCATTTCGTCCTCCGGAAATCAATTCGAATAAAACATGGTACAGTTCCGAAAGGTTAATCTACCATAGGCTAGCATTTATTTACGACGAGATGTAGCTTCATTCTCTGAACATTCCAAAGGCCACAGGATTACAAACAAGACTGGATTCAGAGGGTGTACCATGAATACTAAATATTAATTGTCATACAAATGTTTGGAACACCTTGTCAACCTTTGTTGACATTCCTTATCCAGTCACTACATTGATATATGCATAACCGTTTGAAATTTCTAATCTCGTCCTGAACTAAGATGGTGGACATAATTTCTGGAGACAGTGGTTCTGAATTCGTGGACACAAAAACTTCATAAAGGCAAAAAAATTCGCATTTGAAGGTTAGTTCACAAGTTTCCCATCTCTCAGAGGTTATAATCATTTTTTTTAAATCAAATAAACCTTAAAAACTAACTACCTTACGTTTTCAAAATAGTTTGCCATCAGAATCGCATTCTCTACCTCACTAGCTCTGTCTGTCTTCTCAGTTAGTACTAGTTTCCTCAAGTTCATAGCACAAAAATGTATTAGTTTACCCCAGTTTACCCGAGGAGAGAAAATCGAAAAAGAATCCACTCACTGAGGAGAAGCGTTGTGTTCATTCCAGTATTCAATTATTCAGTTATTCAACCCTTAGCTTCTTAAGTATTTGAAGTAGATTGAGGTCACACAGTTTTGGCTGTCGCACTCAAAAAATATTTTATTTCATATAATTCCACTAATTGAACATGCATTTAAGTAATAAATAGTAATATCTGAATTAAATGACGAAAAAACATTTCATCGGAAGTCATTTAATTGAGTGCATTTAAGTGGTCTCGAAAAGTACACGGAGAGACGCGTGGGAAATTGGTTACTCGTTAATAAATGAGTTGCCTATACAGAAAACCATTCTATAGAATTAATTCGACGTTTCGCCTGGTCAAGAGCAGGATACTTCATTTATCCAAATCAACGGTTCGAGATAAGTCCAACACAGAAACCATTAAACCATACTTAACATCCATTCCAAAGTGATCGAAACTTGACTCAGTTAACAATTATGTCTGCACAAAAACTTAAACCACAGTTGGAAGCTCCACAACACCTATTTTGTATTTCGAGTATAAAATTACACGAGAAAAAGGTCGCAAAACTTCCAATAACAATTGAGTTGGACATGGCGTCATACTTTCAACCTTGGATAAACTTTTGCTATTACACTTTGTTCATTCCTTTCAATGTTGAGTTCAACGGAACCAATTACTTTATTCGGACTAATAGTGTCCAAAAGGTAAGAAAATTCTAGGGAATTTGAAATTCCCTAGAAAATACCACGATTTCAAAACCGAGGCAGGTGTAAAATAGTGATTTCTTCTTATGCAGCTCCTCTGTGGAATTCTTCACGCGGTTACCTGCCTGAATGCTTACTTTGAATTCCACGGGAAATTTGTTGATAAAGTTCATCATAATCCAGGAATTTTCTTGAGGGCTATTGAACGTTTCACCACCATCTTCCTCTGCCTCTTCTTCTATCACTCGGTTTGGTTTAAAAGGGAATCTTTTCTCGACATCTGTAATGAATCCAAACCAATTAATATCACGAAACAGGTCGAACTAAATTCGTAATTATGACGAGAAATACAGGAACCCGGAGTGTCGACTGTTGAACAGTTGAATTTAAAGTTAATCGTTAAAACATTTGCAGGTGACACGCAAGATCACACTTTGTTGCACTGCCCTGTTGTGTTAAAGTCTCTTCACTTTTATGGCAGTTACGTTTGAATTGGATAATTTTGAACTGAGAGTCGGGTTCAACCAACTTACATATTCAGAAGCTCCGCTTCGAGTACTACTTGAGTGGACACTTGGATTATGGTCAAAATGGCTACCCAGTCACGCCACTCACATTAATTGGCACATCGATATCTCTGTTTCTCCGGTTGTACAAATGGGTAATGCTGGACTTCAATCTTGCATTGGTTATCATCACTGGATTTGTAAGCTATAAGCTGTCTATGCAGCTATGCATATTCTGGTCGATTCACCTCAACTCGGGTCAGAGAACGATAATGATGTGAGTGATTTCAATTTATTTGTTAGCTTATGCAAATAAAATTGTAGCGATGCCCGCAATACACATCCTGCTGTTCGGTCAACACACATCACCATGCATTTTAATGTCTTCAATAGGTTTCGCTACTTTTAGTACGGAATATTATTAATATCATAGCATTCGAACGAGGTTGTCGCAAATGAAGACCAGCAGTCATTAATAACTCTTTAAGAGTTTATTCCGTCAAAGAGTCTAGAACATTGTGTGATTGTGCGTTGATTTTTGATAAATGGGTTCAAAACGGGCGAAGTAAATTTTTAAGATACAAAATGATTTGGCCATAAACAATCTCCACGTTCAACAGCGAACAGATTGTTCTGGCAATGCTTTAGACAGTTGAGTTATGTAAAATAAAATCTCCCAACATTACCCTTCCACGTAATGTCGATCTTATCAAACATACGTTATTGCGGACCTGGGATACGAAGGTTTAACCCGTTTTGTTGTAACATGGCGATATTATGACAATAAAGTAAATATGTAAAACTGGAAAAATATTTCAGATTTTGGAAATGTATTCCAAACTGAAAAGCATTTTTAAAAAATTCAACGATTTAGTTGGGACAATTTGTACCCTTGTATTCTTGTTCACGGTAACATTCTGTGCCGTCAATACGGTCGATCTCTTGGATTCGGGAGACTGGATTGTTCCGCTTCTTCGGGCTACCTACTTCGTACATTTGTTCTTAGCAATGGCACTGCCCGCCGAGGCCCATCATCAGGTTAGTAACAGTAATCAAATTGTCAAATTATTTGCGTTACAGTACATTTAAAAAAAAAATCCTAAACAATTTTTTCCGTCAAGGTTTCGACTTAATATACATACGAGAGAACTAAAGGACTTGACGGAAAAAATTAGTTTTAATTTGTTCAAAATTTCCTGTAATACAGCAAATGGTACCTATCAACATTGAGGTTAAATATTTGATATTTTCTCGTGTCAGAGTATCCCAATTTGTTTGAAAATTGTGGGCCATGTTTAGGTTCGATACCACATTGGAGCGGATCCTTTGTCAGTATTCGTACGCATGACAAAAAATTCACTGATTGCCTTTAAGAGCAGAACAAATTAATTTCTTCCTTATTGTAATATACTTGTACGCATTGTTTAATTCAGGCCAGTTATTTCAAGTCTTGGTTGCTGCTACGTCATCAAAATGGCGGATCTCTAACAAATTTGACGGGATATTTGATAGAGACGGAGCAATGTAATCTGGCTATCAAAGGTGGCAGGTTTTTTTACAATCACGTATTCATTTTTGGGAACGGTAAATGAATTTGATTAATTACTGAATGACTGAATATAGCTCTTGGACTTTATTCCTAGAATCGACCTCAGGATCCGGGTTCTATTGACAGGATTGTTTTACATGACTGACAGTATAGGCAATGTAAAGTGACATTTAAGCATCGATTTCATTTTTTTAATCAGATCGTCATTCGATTATAAAGTTCAAATATAGTCTATTCGACATCGAACTATATTCGCGTTCGGACTCTGTTTCCAGGTTTTGCAATTTGCCCCGACTATAATCGCTACCAGAGTTCTATTTATTTGGTCATTTACACTAGTTTTACAGAGACTTGATTTTTCAAGTTAATAAGCAGTTACTTTCTCGAAATTTACAGGCATCAAGTGTAGTTCTGACTTACGTCATCATAATGATTCAATTTGGGGGTGGAAGATCTGATTGAAAAGTTATCATCAGTTTACGCCTTATTCTCAAAAATCGAATAAAATTTATATTCTCTATCTTAAACAAAGTCCGGGCGTTACATTTCACAGAATCGATCGACCAAACAATTCCATTGTGATTACGATACGACGATATAATATTAACGTTATTAGTTTAATGCCCTTATAATCATGTCTATTTGACAGGAAGTTTGTAGTATATACTTGATATAAATTATTCAGATGTTAATTCAGCGCTTGATGAAGGAATAAAGTAAAATATAATATAGGTGTTATTTAATAATGAAAGCTAATCGTCAAAACATTACTCAACCACGATTTTAACGTCCATTCATTTTGCATCTTGTTCAAGCACTTTCAAGTCATCTAATAACAATGAATTTCATGAAGTATCTTGCACATATGTAAAACCTGACTGGTAAAATGTTAAAACGATTATCTGGATTAATGTCATACAAGTTCGGCTGCCACACCCAAGAAAAACGAATGTTTATTCTATATAACTCTAGAAAATAAAAAGCAATTGAGCAGTAAATAGTACTATTTGTATAGGAATAATGAAAAAGTTACATTACAGTTGGAAGTCATTTAAATGAGTGAGTGTAAGTAAATTAAAACCACAACTTGTTCTCGTCAAAAATAAATTGAAAAGAACCGGATACATCGTAGTCAACCGTTGAAGTACGTCTTGCAGAGTGTGGGCAAAAATCAGCATTATCGTTTGTCAAAACTTCATGCAATTAACAATTATGTCTACCCAAAAGCTTGAACCACAACAAATATTTTGTCTATCGAGTACAAAATTATATGCAGAAAAGATAGTAAAACTTCCAAGAACAATTGAGATGGACTTGGCTTCCTTCTTTCAACCGTGGATAAACGTTTGCTATTACTGTTTGTTCGTTCCTTTTAAAGTTGAATTCAACGGAAGTAATTACTACTTTCGGACGAATACTATTCAGAAGGTAAGAAAATACCATGGTTTGAAATCTGACATGCATTGGGTGTGAAATTATTAAATTGACATTATTATTATTTAATAATTATAAATTATTAATTTTTGTACAGTTCCTCTGTGGCGTTCTACACCCGGTTATCTGCCTGAATGCCTACTTTGAATTCCACGAGAAATTTGTTGATAAAATTCGTCATAATCCGGAAATCTTTATGCGAGCTATTGAGCGTGTTATTACCATTTTCTTTTGCATCTGGTTTTGCTATATGGTTTGGTTTAGAAGGGAATATTTTCTTGCGATCTGTAACGATTCCGAACTCTTTAAACCACACAATAACAACAAAAAGGTACTGAATTCGTAATTATATGAAGTTGTAATGGGTCGGTCATAAACATTTGCGCCCCAACACGCCAGATGATTTGCTAAAAATTCGTTAAAACATCTAATGGGAATCACCGAGAAAGGTCGATGCAAGATTTGCGATACGCACGCTTCCATGAAACAGGAAAACTGTGGACACCGTACGACTTGTCAACATTTACAAACTCTGAAATGTCAACGCTATTGCGCTTCAATTCTTTGGAAATAAATAGCGAAATGTCAACATTACTATTTAGAAAAAAAACATCCGATTTTGCAATGAGCTGGATTTCAATGTATAAAGTGCGCTAAATTCATCTGGTGGTTACACAATGTTGTCATATGGAGCCAAATGATTATAACCCACACTACAGAACGCAGGAGTATAGCGCTCAACTAAATTCACATTAAACTATCAAAACTTTGTGTAGGTAAAACGTATGGCGACACTTGGGTTCACAGTCCAGCTGTGTTACAGTCTCGTTTCTTTTGTGGCTAGTACATTTGAATTGTATGATTTTGATCGGAGAATCAAGGTCGAACAACTTGTACAAAAGTTTCGCTTCGAGTACTACTTAACAAGACACTTGGAATATGGTCAGAAAGTTGAACCAGTTACACCTCTTACACTAATTGGCACAACCGTATCTCTACTCCTCCGGTTGTACAAATGGGTATTGCTCGACTTCATGGTTTCTTTGGTTATCCTCACTGGGTTTGTAAGCTATAGGATTTCAAAACAGTTTAAACAAATTTTGATCGATTCTTTTCAACTCGGGTCTGAAAACGATAATGATGTGAGTGCCTATTTTATTTCAATTTATTAGTTAGCTTCTGCAATTGAAATAATCGATCATGGTCTATAGTAGTGTGTGTCTCTAGATAGCCGGAAGAATTCTCTGATAGTAGGGGCACTTAAAAGGAAGAGTCATCACGTGTATACCAGGACCTAGACTCCTCACCCAATTTTCTTGATCCCCTGAGTTGGTTTCTATGTGCACAAGAAAATTTCTGAGGTCCTCCCCCTGTAAAAGTTGAAAAAGCATGGGTTAATAAGTCACGTGCTATTCCGACATTTCTTATTTCACGTCTTTTGTTGAGAGGTACTCATTAGGCGCATTACATAAAATATGGAAGAGTTGAAAATAATTCTTTCCCTGATTGAGTAAAGAAAATGCTCTGTAATGATCTAATGGGCAACTCTCAAAAGAGCCATAAAATGCAAAACGCCGGAAACAGCATACGATTTAACCCATGATTTTTCAACTTCCATAGGGTTTTCTTCTGAGCAGACGAGTTTCGACAGAAACCCATTCAGAAGATGTCAATGCATGAAGAAAGGGTCAAGATCCTGGTGTACATGTGATGGCTCTTCCTTAGATGATTTTCTTGACTGATAGTTTTTCTCTACTTGTAGGCCAGGGCAGAACAAGTACAGGGTTTTCTCAGAAACTGTTGCGATTGTTTGATTAGTTGGGTGTTAATTACGAACAATTACGTTGGAGTCAAGGTTGGTCTGAACAATTACATTGTGAACGCAAATCCAACATTTATTTTAGCAATGTAAATCAAACTAATAATTTATTAACAAAAAAAAGAATTTAATCCTACACAGTACTAAACTAAATCATCGTTCATTAATGTGTTCATCAATGAAACAATTGCAAAATTGTTGCGAACCCGTAACATAGACTCTGACAAACGCCGATTAGCGGAAGTATTTGTAATCAGAAAACTGAAAAAATGTTCCAGATTTTGGAAATGTATTCCAAAGTGAAAGTCATTTTCAGCAAATTCAACGATTTAATTGGACCAATCTGCACGCTCATATTACTGTTCACGGTAGCACACTGTGCCGTAAACACAATGGATCTCTTGGACTCTGATGACTGGATTTTCTTCACACTTATTCGCTCTTCTTTTTTCCTACATTTGTTCTTAGCAATGGCATTTTCTGCCGAGGCCAGTCATCAGGTTAGTAAAATCGCCATTACTTCCGGGTAACATCACCCGCATGCCTGACATGAAATCCCCATGAACCGTTTCGAAAAGAAGGGCATAATTAAAACACCTTCAAGTTCGTAATTTTCCATTGTACTATTAATACCTATTGTGTAATGCAGGCCAGTTATTTCAAGACTTGGTTGCTGCTACGTCATCAGAATGGCGGATCTCGGACATATTTGGCTGGATATTTGCTAGAGGTGGAGCAATGCAACCTGGCCATTAAGGGCGGTCGATTTTTTACTGTCACCTACTCGTTTTTGGGAACCGTAAGCGAAATCAAGTTTGACACAATCTTCGAGTTAATAAGACGATTATTTTTTCGAAATTTGCAGGCATTAAGTGTGGTTTTGACCTAAATCATTATAATGATCCAACTAGGGGGTGGACGGCCTGATTGACGCATTTCCATCAAATCTGCCAGATTGTCAAAGGTCAAGGGTCAAACCAGCAGAAGTAAAACAAAATCGGTGTATGTATCTTATTCCTTAACCTATGGCATGGCTATAAAATTAACGTGGTTGCAATACATTTATTCAAGAATACATCAACAAGAGATTGGTCACATTGTAAAACAGTATTCGTGTGGACCTTTTAACCTTCTCAATAAACAACTAGATTACATAAGCGAAAGTTCAACCATTGATCAGTTTAAAAAAAATCAATAGACCACTCGCCAATTCAGCAAAGTTGTCAATTCTGTATGTAAATAACATTAGTTATTTAATCCATCGGCCATCGGGCGATAATTCCATCATTTGGGTGCCAGACTGATGGACTCATTGTCGTCAGTGTGAATGTGACTAGTAAATGACTTGTTTAACATTTGACTAGTAAAATATTTAAGACTTAATCTAGATTGAGGTCACACAGGCTTGACTGTCGCGCCCTAGAAAAAATTATTTCACATAAACAATTCAAGAAGAAGCACTTAAGTAATTAAATGGTGATATAGTATTTGAATTAAATGACAAACGCCCTTCAATTCTAAGTCATTAAACCGATTGGACACAGGTGGACTGCACATTAGAAACATATAAGACATTGCAGAACGTTGCAGCGTTAGTAAATAGATAACTTGTCAACGACTGAATTAGGTCAAGTTATTTTGAAACCAAAATCTCCATCCAGAGTGGTCAGAACTTCATGCATTTCACAATTATGTCTGTCGAAAAGCCCAAACCACGTCTGGAAGTTCCGCAACAACTATTTTTCCTTCCAAATATAAAACTACATGATGAACGGATTGGAAAACTTCCAACAACAATTAAGGTGGACTTGGCGTCGTACTTTCAACCGTGGATAAATTTTTGCTATTACACTTTGTTCATTTCATTCAAAGTTGAATTCGACGGCAGCAATTACTATTTTCGAACAAATACTTTTCAAAAGGTAAGACTGACCACAGTTATAGAGGTAAAAAATAAGGATTAATTTTTGTACGGAATAATGATTTGTATTAATACAGCTCCTCTGCGGCGCCCTGCATCCGGTGATCTGCGTGAATGGTTACTTTGAATTCCATGAGAAATTTGTTGATAAAATTCGACATAATCCAGAAATTTTCTTGAGAGCTGTTGAACGTTTTACCACCATTCTCTTTTGTATCTTCTTTTACCACACGGTTTGGTTTAAGAGGGAATATTTTCTCGCCATTTGTAATGAGTCCAAATCAATTAATAATGCAAGGAAGGTATTAATATACATATAAGAATAGTTGTTACGTACATCAGATAGTGTAGCTTGCAAGAGTGGGATATACTCATTTATCCCCCACCACTGGATGTGGAACCATTCACTTATTTATCAAAACTTTATTTCAGGTAAATCGTAAGGTCAAGGTCACACTTTGTTGCGTAGCCATGTTGTGTTACAGCCTCAGCACTTTTGTCGATGCTACGTTTGACTTGGCTAACTTTGAACCGAGAGCTAGGTTCGAACAACTTATTGGAAACTTCCGCTTCGAGTACTACTTGACCAGACGCTTGGAATATGGTCAGAAGGCTGACCCAGTCACACCGCTTACGCTAATTGGTACAATGATATCACTACTCTTCCGGTTATACAAATGGGTATTGCTGGACTTTATCATTTCATTGATTGTTATCACTGGATTTGTGAGCTATAGACTTTCAAAGGAGTTTAAGCAAATCTTGATCGATTCTCCTCAACTCGGGTCGAATAACGATAATGATGTGAGTGACTTTATATTATTTCAGTGTATTGATTAGCTTCTGTAATTAATTGTCAATTGTATAGTGTGCTGGCACTGCATATCCCTCCTTAGGCAAGAGTATCTGACGAAAAAAAAACTGATTTAATCATACCTAACATTATGATGAACAACTTCAACATATTGATTATGTAACGTATTTGTAATAATAAATTGAAAAATATTTTAGATTTTGGAGATGTATTCCAAATTGAAACGGATTTTCAGTAATCTCAACGATTTAATTGGACCAATTTGTACGCTCGTATTCCTGTTCATGGTAACATTCTGTGCAGTCAATACAATCGATCTCTTGGACTCGGACGACTGGATTGTTCTGAAAATTTTTCGGTCGTCCGTTTACTTACATTTATTCACAACAACGGCTTTTCCTGCAGAGGCCCATCATCAGGTTAGTAAACCGTAATCGGCATTGATTGCCCGGTCCGAATACCGATAAAAAAGAAAGTTGAAATTCATGGTCGTAGTAGAAGCGGGGCATGAAACAATTTAAAAATGTCCTGTTCTACACTATCCTCGTACCTATTGTGATTGTGATATGCAGGCCAGTTATTTCAAGACTTGGTTGCTGCTACGTCACCAGAATGGCGGATCTCAGAGATATTTGACTGGATATTTGTTGGAGGTGGAGCAATGTAACCTGGCCATTAAGGGTGGAAGATTTTTTACTATCACCTACTCCTTCTTGGGAACCGTATGCGAAATATGCTTTACACAAAATTTTGGTTCCTCGTTTGGCCCCCCCTCCTTTTTTGAAATTTGCAGGCATCAAGTGTGGTTTTGACTTATGTCATTATAATGATCCAACTCGGAGGTGGACGATCTGATTGAGACATTTCTATCAATGATGCCGAATTGTGAATACTCGCAGGTCAAATTCGCATAAACAAAACAAAATCGGTGCAAGTGTTTCATTCATAACAGAACGGTTACGGCAACAGAAAAATTACACTAGTTGCACTCTCAGAAACATCAATTCTTCGTACCTGCTGTTTTGACCTTATGCAGCTCAATTGGGTTCAAAATTGGAAATTCGGAATTTACCATTAAGTCTAGTTCACCTGTCATTACACTCATGTAATTTCAATTCAGTAAAACGATGGAAGTTTGTTTAATAATGTTACAATTGTGACCTCGTCTAGAAACATGCTAATTAAATCTAACGTATTTTTTGAGTATTTTGCTGGGTGTTAGGCGCCGGAGTTTCAAGTCAATGACTTGGTAACCCGTCATCAACTGTAGCCATTCTTTCCGACTCCAGTAGGTTTTACATTACTTGGTTTGCACCATAGGTAGGTAGTATAGAAATAGAGATCTCCTATCCATGCATTCTGTGTTTCCAATATTATGTTAGGGTCTCACTTCACTTTCGGCAAACGGAGTTTTTAAATTCAACTAAGTCGTACGAGGGAATTATTTCAACTGCAAATCACCGAATTGGCTGCACATGTTTCGAAGGATTGGTTGGGTGCAAAAATCGATGTAGCCGAAGTTATTTCTTTCGTTGACAAGTTTAGCTTACGAAGAAATGGGAAGATTTGTACAGCGCGTAGTCTTTAACCGGTGCAACCGAAAAAGTGCCTTCATTTGTCAGCTCGGTCAGTGCTTTCTCATTATCACCATCTCCATTCAGTTGAATATTCCCGCTATTTCTTCAAAGTCAGAATTTTCTGTCATTACCCAAAGTCAGACCAATTACCCAGAAACTGAAATTCCGGGTAGGAGACTTAGTTCTACATTGACTCTGTGGCTTAACCATTAATACGAATTAGATACCAGCCCACATGTGGGACTGACTTACTGTACTGTATGTAGTATCTCCAATTATAGTTATCAATTGCAGCGCACTAAAACGTAAAAAAACGCAATCAGCTAGCGAGGAGAGGATCAGCTCTGTTAAATATTATTCAAATATTTGACACATTAAAAGTATCCTTATCTCTCAAGGGCTAAACCTCATCATTTGAAAAATTCTGCACCATCCTATCGATCGTTCAGAAACTTTTTGAATGTCTACAAATATTTGGCCCTGAGGACTAGATATATTGGGACCTTTAGGCCCGAAAATAACTGACGCCGCCATTAAGCGCATATATCTATAGCCTCTGCTTACTAGATCAATAAGAGGTAGTGTGTCAAGCATCTTCGATTAAGTCGGTTAGTAGTTATTAGACAATAGCCATTCACGGGTTTAGTAATACGTTGACCTTATAGGTGTTTCTCGAGTAAAGTTTTTGTTATTTAATGTGGTCATACAAGCGCAAACTGCCAGATTTACACACTCCTCCTAAAGCTGACTAGGTTAGTCAGTTGGTCCCCTGACGGACATTATTTGTTTCTTTGCTCAGGAAGAAGATGACTCTGTCTGTCATGCTTGGGTATCAATGAAGACATCAATTAAGTACTTATTAATATACCATTTATACGTGATGTGTAACTTGCTGTAATATTTTGCGTGACTGAATAAAACCATTCCTCGTTAAAAAAAAGCTGACTAACTCTATCTACCTCGGCAGTTAATCTTAAATTTATCCAATGAATTGCAAGAAAATGGAAACTGAGCCTTAGAGAAATCGGACTACGCGCCAATTCGGGAAAGTTGTACGCAATATCAGTTATTTATTCATTGGCCATCGGGCAATAATTCAATCATGTAGGCCCCAGGCTGATAGACATTATCGTCAGTGTGAATGTTAAGTTGCAAAGGACTGGTGAAATATTAAAATTGTTAATAGATTAATGCCACATAGGATGGGTTGTCGCGCCAAGAAAAAAACAAATATTCATATAATTCCATTAATTCTAAGGAAAGCACTTAGTTAATAAAAAGTGATACCTAAATTGAATGACAAACACCGTTCAATTCTAAGTTCATTTATCTGAGTGCAGGTAGGCGTACTGAAACCAGATGTACACGACATGGGAGAACTCGTCAATAAATTATTTGTTTATAGAAGAACTTGGACGTAAAAATAGAACCTTTTCGCCACGCCTTTAATAATTTGAGGAAGAGCCGGATACTGAAGATGTTCCGGATCCAAGTCAGCGATAGAATTAAGTCAAGTATGCGTGAAGCAGAATTCGCCGTTGGCATCAACTTCAGAGTTATCGGATCTTCATGCATTTAACAATTATGTTTGTCGAGAAACTTAAACCACAGCTGGAAATTCCGCAGCTTGTTTTTCCTCCAAAAACAGAACTACATGACAAAAGTATTGGAAAGCCTCCAAGAACAATAGAGGTGGACTTGGCGTCATACTTTCAGCCTTGGATTAACTTTTGCTATTACGCTTTATTCATTCCTTTTAAAGTCGAGTTCAACGGAAGCAATTACTGTATTCGGACGAATACTATTCAAAAGGTAAGAAATTAACATGGTTGTAATCAAACAGCAGAGGCAAAGGTTCATTCTCTGTCTGACTCTCCCCTGATAGAGTCGCAAGGCTCAACCTCTCTGAGACCTTCCACACATAACCTTATCTCTCAC
>JAQFYE010004625.1:0-13091 GCA_034694305.1 Protaphorura glebata
ACTTTTTATCAATATAATCATGTTCTTTTCAGAGATTAACGGTCGAAGAGTAAATAAGGGTGACATTTGAGCATAACGTCGGCGTGTTAAACTAGAAATGTGCATTTTAAAAGTCAAGGTATTATCTAAGGTACATGCTGAATTGATGAGGAAAATAATTGGATATTATAAGGTGACAATATTTTTACTGGTCTCAAGTTTCGTGACCTTTTCTTTAGAGCAAAATATCAAGAAAGTAGGGAATTCGCACTTTGAGTGGTCAAAAATTAAAAATTTCCGCAAGAGACGAGATAATTTTTTTTAGTGTTTTCTATAATTATTAAGTAATTACTTAAACCGATAAAATATTAGATTGTACAATTGTACAATCTAAGATTTTATCGGTCAAGTGTTTACAAACATTTAGTTATGCAATAGACACCGACAGACGGACAGACCGATAAAATCACAATTCAGAATACATCCTGAAGTATCATACTATCAAAACATAGTCACCCGTGATGACTTGTTCGCCTTCTCTGTTGTGTGTTCTGTAATGCATTGACACATTGGTTGCCTTACATTCTAGAGAGACTGGGGCATTTGATCATATCGGTGCATTTTCATTCATGCATTTAGGGTCGATGTAACCAGTCTAAAGTAACTTCTATAGAGAAGCGTCACCTTGTAACCTCGTTGATATCAATACATGCCTGTGAACCAAAAATTTGTTAAGGTGAGAAGCGCGAATTTGAACCGGAGGTGTAAATGACTACCTATTACAGCAACAGCAACAGTAACTTTAACTTGGTAATATAATCGAAGACCTTAACATACATGAAATGCCATTCGTGAGCCACGTGCGAAATTGTGGTTTCTCATTCCTGAGTTCTCTCGCTGATTAATTCACTTGGAGCCAGCACTAAATTATGAATCAGGAATTTGGCTGCAAAATGAATGGGTGTTCTGGATAAATTTCCAATGCATTTGCATGGGACGGGGTCGGGTTCCACTGATTAGATTATAAAAAGTTTTTGCGGTGACAGTGCCGCTCTTATAGCGCAGCAAACCGTGCTGCGTTTCAGAACAGAAATATTAGTAATAATTGAAATTTAATTAGTAACTGCAAATTAACTGTCACGAACTTCACTCACGTACACACACACGAGCGCGGTCGAAGAGGTGAGGCGGTTACAGGATTTTGCAACTTTTTTACTTTTTATTAAGTATTTTACTTATTAAAATAGTTGTAATTTATTTTGTAGCAATTTAGAGGCGGTTCCATCTTATTCTGAACCATTCCTGATTTAATTAAATTTTGTAATTAAAATTATAAATAATGTATTTGTTATTCCATTTTGGTTTTCCACCAGGATATTTGTGAAAAAAAAAATCCTGCGAGGTTTTCATTATTTCATTAGATCCAAGATTTCAAAAATAATCCACAAAAGGAAAAGCAAAGATGAAATATAGACGATATGGAAATCAGGTCAAAGGTTTCCGTAAAAGAAATTCTAGAGCGAGATGTTCTGTAAGAATCTGACAAACATCTGACAAAAAACATTAACTAATAGTTTGCTGATAAACCAATTATAATTATTTTCAGGTTTCCGTAGTTTGGAAGCCCGAAATATTTTTGTAAACTCCTGCTGAACGAAAGACGAATCTCATCATTCTTGGATCGAGACGAAATGGGACAAAGAGTTTCAAGAACAGACTTTGAATGGACGGAAACCGCCGAGCCACATTCAGTGCGACGAACAGAAATTCTAAGTAAGTCAAACCCAACCAACATGCAACAGTAAAATTTGCCATTGCCATTGCCAATTGCCACCAGGTTCTTTATAGTGAGTACGAGCGAGTGGTTTAGATTTTTAACATGCATATTATTATTCGGTTATTTTTAAGTAAAAATGAGCCATCCAAAAACTCTGGTTTCTGCAATATGAATTTCCAAAGTCGAAGAAGTACTTTTAATCACATCCTTCTGTACACCATATTTCCCCATAACTTTTTTTTATAGTGCAATCTCATATTATCCCAGAAACTAAAAATTACGTGTAAGTGTAAGTATGCAGATGTAAACTCAAGGGTCCAAACTACCAATGGCCTGTCACATTTTAGCGAAAATTCATCTCTTGAAGCATTTCGACACAATTTCGAAACCATATACCATTATTGACTGAAATCATTAACTCATCAAAGATTAAACTAAATTTTTGCAGAAAAGTATCCTGAAATTAAGACCCTCTTCGGATATGATAGTCGACTCAAATGGATCATCACTCTTCTAGTTTTTATTCAGTTTGGAATGCTTTATCTGGTCAAAACTTATGATTTTAGTTGGAAAATCACATTACTTATTATGTACTTCTTCGGTGGAGTCATCAATCATTCTCTTATGCTATGTGAGTGATCTAAAACAATACAACCTGAGTTACCTATTATGTAATATCTGCGATGTGTAGATAGTTAATAATATGCTTTTCTATTTCAGCAATACATGAAATCGCACATAACTTGGCGTACGGGCACGCAAGACCTTTAGCAAATCGAGCCCTTGGAATGTTCGCGAATCTCCCAATTGCGATACCATTTTCAATATCATTCAAGAAGTATCACTTGGAACATCATCGAGTAAGTGATTCTTGAATGCGAATTTGCGTTTTACGTTTATTAGTAAAACCAAAGTTTAAAATCAGATTTTGCTTACCGAAAGTAATAATAATATGAAAAATTTAATTCAGCTTGAACTGTCTGAGGAAACGATATTTCAATGAATTTTTTATATGTATGTGCGTACAGGACTTAATTTAAATGAATGTTTGCCCCTTTAGTACCAAGGAGATGAAGTTTATGACACCGATATCCCGACGTACTTGGAGGCGAAACTTTTTTGTAACACATTTGGAAAATTCTGTTGGGTAGTTCTTCAACCTCTGTTCTACGCTCTTCGCCCCATCATCACATATCCCAAACCACCAAATCGACTCGAAATAATTAATCTTGTCATTCAAATGAGCTTCAACGCTTTTGTAGTTTACTATTGCGGATGGAAAGCAATGTGCTATTTATTTTTTGGTGAGTATACATTATTATTGTCAGAAGTCAGATATGTTCAACTAAAGTAATTAAGAAAGAGCGGAATTAAAAATCATGGTTACGGCTTCCGGTATAGGTTAGATGATTGTAAACACAATCACCAAACCGATAATATGAGATGAGATTCGCTATGATTTTTTTGTAGTCTTTACTTCTTTCTCTTTGTTTAATCCAGGTAAAGAATGCACTCCCTCAAACCTACATGTCAAAATTAGATCTCACTTGATTCTAAGAATATGATAGCATTTATTATCGAAATACATATGCACTTTATTTTAAATTTTATGTAAATAAATTGTGATTATACACATATTTCCATTATTAGGCTCACTTCTTTCCATGGGTGCCCATCCAGTGGCTGGACACTTCATTTCTGAGCATTACATGTTCCGGAAGGGCTTCGAAACTTATTCCTATTACGGTTTGCTAAACTGTATCACATTCAATGTTGGCTACCACAATGAGCATCACGATTTTCCAGCTGTGCCTGGTTGTAATCTTCCAAAGGTAAAATTAATTTCTAATCTGCGCTCCCATAATTTCATTAAAGTCAGACAATTAATAATTTTGTTTTACTCAGGTACGAGAAATTGCAAAGGAGTACTACGACACTCTTCCTCATCAGTAAGTCAAGAATAGAATTTTTATGATTTGGCCTCTTCTATGCAATGAACCTGCACAGGATACTTTCTATTCTTTACTTACTTATTTTTCCGTATAGTGATTCGTGGACAAAGGTCCTGTATGATTTTGTGACTGATCCAGAAATCGGTCCTTACGCGAGGATCAAAAGAAAGCACCGAGATACTCTACTTGCTCAACGCTTGAACAAAGAAGACTAACGCTAAGGTCTTGCCATTAAGATTTAGAAATGAATATGTAACGTAACCGGTATCGTCAAAGAACAAATTATACAACATTGAGTATTTATCGCTAGACACTGAATTACTCGTTTGTCTGATACTCCAATTATTTTAACTTTAACTCCACTTCCACTGCCGTGCAGGTCAAACTAAATATTGTCATTAATTCCTAAAGCATTTCAATAAAAATTGTAAAAGTGGTTTAATTTAATCTTGAATTCCATTATATTTCGTCAAACAAAACGCCTCCACGAGAACAGTCAGAGAACTAGGACGGGATAGAATTATTTTCTATATTACTAAGTACGAAGTTTGACACTGCTTGCTAATTACTAGGAGATCTGGCGATCATGTCCTTCCTTATCTCTACGGTAAATGACAAAGGAACTTTATAACTATCGACATTGCGTAGCACACTTGAACAAACTCAGAAAATAATATATTTACCGACCGAAAGGGTTATCCTGAATGGAACAACACGCGATGCGACACTTTTTTTACAACTAACTTTTGTTGAGTCCTTTGGAAAACAGAATCTCTTTAAGCTTCACCAATAGCTCATATAGAGTCAAGCTGAACAAGTACAAAAATCCTGGGGTCATTAATATAAAAGGTCACGGACTATGAACTAGAACCTCACCAAGTGCCTTGGCTTTATAATTTCTGTTTATTGTTTTATATGGTTTTACTGGTCATTTTTCCTATCTGATGAGGTTGTCAGAAATGAAGTGCGATAATTATAGAATTAAGTAGCTATGGTTTTGGGGAACGCAGCGCTCCATATTTGTTGCTGAAAATAAAATAAAAATTCAAACATGTTAGTTGGCCAATTAATTGCAAAAATTTAGTCGAATCTGTCAGATAACTGGATGCGGTACAAATACGAGGTCTTTTGCGGTACAAGTGATCGTACGGTCCCGGGAACAGTTTCGACTAAATACAGGGTGTATACTTCCGATTCGCCTTACCTTGACCTGTTCATTGATTTCTTTTTGATGTGCGAGTTCTTGAGCTCTCATTTTCATTAGAGATTCTCTTTTCCGAGCATGTTTGTCCTGAACAACTTTGAGTTGGGCACTGAGGTCTGTAACCAGTTTCTGGAGGTCATCAATTTCGCCTCCTTCATCAGTGACTGATTTGTCGAATACAAAAGTGTTAAAAAGATTCGCTAGGGAAAAACCAACTAGAATGGTTACCTTTATGGTCCAGCAATTCTTTTTCATCTTCTCCCATGATTGCCTTCCTTACCCCATGGGACCTGAGGTGTGAATGGATTTTAGGGATTTCTTAATCTTTGACATATTAAATATATGAAAATTATGTATATATTTACATGGCAGACTGGTAAAGTGCCTCATAAGCCCTGAAAGTTCTCCGAATTTCGTTACGAACTTGTAGGAGCAAAAGTCCTCTTTCTGCACTAATGATGGTCACTTGGCGAATCAGTTCGTCTAAAATTATACCAGCCACAAACTAGAATTTGGTTTTGAGTCTTAACTAAACTATTCCGAATATAATATTTTGTACAAAGCAACTAACCGAAGAATTGAGTGTACAATTCTCGTCTGGTGTCAGAAATGCCAGTCTCGCGAGCATTTCTTTCCTTCAGGCGCCTGTCCAGTAATTCTTGGAGCCCAATAACGTCACTTTTTGTTGCTGGAACAGTGGATACCTGGAAATTAGTTAAAAGTGTACATACTATTTTGAACTTTTTCGAAATATTTTACTTTTACTTGGAATTTTAGTAAGGACTATTTTGAACCAATATGTAAAGTCGCGGTAAGGCTCTGAATGGATGAGTCAAGGTAAGCCGCAGCGATCCGGCAAGAACATCTCCCCGACAGCGATATTACCCGAAAACCTGTCGCTAGGAAAATTTGCACTGAAACGTTAACCGATGCAATGTTTTGCCGGGCAACTTGTTCGAAATTTGAATCCAATATTTTAGGGAAAGAATTAACCCTGCGGTTCGAAATGTCCCAGGAGATTGTGGTAATATGGTATGCCATATTATGCGACAAGTGTTTGAAGTGTATCTGGGGATAGATTCGACAAGTAATTGCCATCAATTACAAAAACTAACATGTCAGATCGTCAGATATGTCCAAAGCGATAGCCTCAGTACATAGGAATGAAAATTTTATTCGCAAATGACTGGAATTTTTATACTCGGAAAATCTTACAGTTTGTCGCCAGACTTTTCCATCAGCAGTCCACTCTTTCGGAGGAATAATCGCGTTTAGAATTTCTTGAGTGTCCTGTTTACTCTGAGGAATGGTTTGACATGCTCCGCGAAGTCCAAGAGGAATTAGAGGAACTTCACCTCTCACTGGAGACACTGGCTCACCCGGGTCCTAAATATTTTATTTCATCAAGAACTTTTCAGTTAGGTATTGTTAGAAATCGAAACTAATGCAGTGTGGTTCATAACCCAAAAACCCACTTGCCGTAAATGACACAATAGACCACTGGTGCTGAATATAGCGCGGGGCTTAAATAGATCGCGGGTCTTTCTCCAGCTTTCTACGTATGTAACCTAATGGAGAAAGTGGTGAAAGTCTTTGACCACTGAACCCACCTGAATGTATCGAAGGCGAGTGCTCTATTAGGTCATTTGCGGTACTCTTTAGGCAGGATTGCCAGAAAGAAAGTGTGATAGTCATTTTGTTCGGAATTTCAAACAACCATTTGTAAACTTATCTGAAAAACGCGCGCATGGAAGATTTTGAGGTAACTTTTACCACGAGAGATATGAGATTATATTTTCTAATTAAAATTCGTCATCTCTACAAAATGTACACCTCACTTTTTCACTTCATACTTGGCTCTAGAAATTGTGAAATGTTCAGATCTAATGCTTGAAAAATACCTTTCTGTGATGTGTCTTTTTGTGCTCTCGAGCATTGACGGAAATTGGATTGTTGTATTTGACAAGGGTGATCTCGTTGACAGACATGCTCTGGTCTCCCATATCTGCTATTTACGGGGTTGTTGTGTTAAAGGGTATTTAAACGGTAAATTACTAAAAAATAAAATTAAAATTCCCGGAGTGCTTTCACATGAAATTCAAAAACAAATTGTGAATTGGAAATAAGATTTGTTATGTCATTCTGTGAATTTAGTACTTCCCTGCAATTTTATATGTTTGTTGTAATAAATAAGAATTCTAGTATGTAAAATCTGTCATGGTAATTTTTGCCAGTCTTCTTCTCACCGTAAATCACTTCGTAAGATTAATATTATGTGTATAAACAAATGCGGGGAAAATATGGGGCTTTCCGGAATGTCTCAGACAAATTCAGTCTGCGCATTATTTTAACTCCTAAAATGTTATTATCAATCAATCGTCGTATATTTTCTTAGCGTGTGATTTTTTAAAGGTCTCTGCATTTTAAATGACATCAAACGTAAAATATTGTTGAAAAACATACAATTAATTTTTTCAAGTCCATCTTAACAAAGTATAAGCTTGAAATGTGTGGCATCTTTGTTCGAGGGTTATTGCAAACTTTCTCAAAAAGTGATGATTAATAATAAGATGTGAATACTTATCGATCCCTCGTTGGACATTCCTTAGAAAAAACGAATGAGTGAATTCATCAGTGCGAGACAAGGCACGGTCAAGAATAAAACCCTTAGTTTCCCAAATTTAACTGAGCCTGAAAATTAAGATTAACAGCTGATCAACATCCAAGAACGACAGCGGCCGTCATTTCACTTTATAAGGATTCACAACAAACCCCGCCTATTACTGCATTACTAGAAAAATCAGTCATTTTTGTTGGTCCAAGTATAGAAATTAATTACTTTGCTGGATTCGAGACTGGAACATTACTGTGCGTGTTACGAAATGATATAAATTACATTATATTCTAGTTAATAATTAATTGAGTTTTATTAACAAACATATACACCAAAATATTGCACCTTAAATAATAACAAGTCTCTAAATTATACAAAATTATTGCTTCCCGTAAATCCTTGGAAGATTTTTGTAAATTCCAATTCTTGCTGCGAAACACCACTGCAGTAAGGAGAGAGTGTCCCAACACATCCACCCTTGTCGCGTTCAATTGACCAAAAAGCAAGTAGTCCAATTTCATTTGTATTTGCCCAATCAACCAATAGCTTGGCATCTGAAGTTTCAAATTGATTACTGTTAAAGTTTCGCCCTATCATAGGAGTAATCCCAAGCATTTTCTTTAACTCTGCCTCAGATTTCTCTGGCCATATCTGTTTCATTTGGCCCAGGACTGCTACTCCTACATTAATAACGCTTTGACCCATCGTCGGTGATGCGCGAGGATATTCCATGGCCATAGCGTTAACGGTACCCACTTGAACACCGTTCTTTACAGCATTCTTCAAAAGGTCAACTCCGAGGGCAGGTGTCAACCCATAGTCTTCTCCTTGGACCATGAGTGTGAAACTAACCGTCACTTCTGGCCTTTCCTGTTGAATTTGAGCTAAAGCTCCGTTCATCAAGTCAAAACTAACAGTGGCTTCAATGTCAAGATCCAGATGTGTTGTTCCAACGGCGTCAAGGGCTAATTTGTAGGCCGTTGCTAAATCAGCACTTGAACGACAGATAGATTCCAAGTAGGGGCCGAGAGCTCCACCTGCAAAAATCGAAACCAGGTTGAGTTAATTTTGGGAACATTTGTTTACCGTTTTCGAGAGAATGCCGATTTTAGTTAAAAATGCATATGCTACAATTTGTTGATTTAGACCAAGAAGAAGATCACGGCATATAATTTGTAGCGCGTGGATAAACTTTCTATTACAGCCTAGGGAATACACCACTACTAGCTGGGAGGAACCATGTTTACTTGAAATATCAAACCTTCATCAACGCCAACGGCCGACTGTATAACTACTATCGGACTGGTATAAATTATGTCCATCGAACGGAAGATCCATTTACTCATAGGGACATACCATGTGACTTTTCCAAAGCACACCCACAAATGGGAGTGGGGTTAATTAGCGCACCTTCCCGACGAAGGGAACTTTAACACACCAAATAAAAAGTGTCCCATTGAGCTCCTATATCTGGGTAATTATTCTTCCTGGGTCGAGATAACGATGAACCGGGGTGCGAATACGCCCCTGCCCTTAACTACACGTGCATGGGATGCTCATAGCACGTCACAAATGGCGGATGGGACTAATTCGCACACTTTTCCAAAGTGGGGCGTATTTACACACTTTACCCTAACAGACTGGAACCACTAGAGTGCTGTGAGATTTTTGGTGACCATCAAAGTCGATTTTGGGGTTCCAGCCTCCATAACCTTTGTTTATGTCGTCAAAACTAATGTACACGTAAAAGTCTACAGCGGATCCCCAAAACCAGTGGGAAGAATTTACCGTAAATGACCTAATAAAGCCCTGGGTTCGTTTAGAACGTGGTGTTCAAATGGAGCCCGGGTCTTTTTCAAGCTTTCTAAATGTAACCTAATGGAGAAAGTGGTGAAAGTCTTTGACTTCGGAACCCACCGGAATGAATATTTACTATGTGGCAATTATTGTTCTTGATTACCTGAGGCCAAAATCATCTTTCCTCCTTGTGCTTGAACTTCTTTGATTGGATTAATAACTTCCGGGTCATCAATTGCGAACTCACCTCCCCAAGTAGGTACACACCCGGCATAACCTCCTGAGGCAAATGCTAAGTGAAAGTCTTTTTGTCCAGTTTTGCGGACAATGTCTGTTAAATTTGTTTTTCCTTTCAACGACGCGTCGTAATAAGGAGCAAACTTTGCAGCTATGATAAAAAATTGTAAAAAATATTTCAAATATTATATAATTCATAGTATGAAAAACTATGTAAGTTTTAGTACCCGCTGCAGAAGATTTCTTCACAAATATCACTAGGGCACAAGTTAAGAGAAAGTACTTCATTTTGAAGAACTTTTCTAGATAATTAAGTACTCAGCCGGTATTTGTAAATTATGTGTTCAGGATTGAACACTAACAATAAGAACTTTTGGTAGCGAGACCTCTCTTTTATTCGGAAATAATTGCAATCACGCCAGAATTTCAACAAAGCTAATGAAATGGAATGAGTGTAACAAAATATTTGATTAACATACAGGTGCCAAATTTGCATTTGATCAGTCTATGGTTCACACGGAAAGTTTTGAGAAACTAGTCCAATCAAAATATGACACTACTCACAACCCTGACCTGGTCTACTCCTGTTGTATCACTTTAAATATTAATATTCGTGACTGTCGTGACTCAACTGAAACATCCTATTAATATTTATTTCAGTCCACTAATTCAGATTGTGAGGAATATCCCATAAAAATTTGTTTCTATTTAATAATATGGACGTGTTGCCAATTCAAAGCCCGCATAACATAAATATTTTTCACGATTTGCGACTGTTTGTGTATTCTTACAGCGACTATCACTGGCAATGATAAACTGGCTAGAAATATTACAGTGTGTAGACATTTTATAGCCATCCGAAGATTCATTTCCTTACAGGCGGAAGTAGATCCCGTCTCGACCACTTGTCAAGAAGTCAGAAATAACTTGTTCTAACGGCATTATCGGAGGAACAGCTTTGATTTGAGTTGTACAGTTATTGTTGCCGGAAGATTCAGTATAGTGGGTAATTAGGTCGATCTTCATTGCTTGTAGTTGATTCATAAGTAAATACAGAATTGGCCTCAGTATAAATTTTTATGAAAGAATTTTGTAAATAGAGAATGGAAAAATGGAAATGTACTAAATGACTGTAGTAGCCAATGAGCTGAAATACTGCGATTCCTAACAAGAAATGTGATAATGACAAGACGTGGAGGTTTTTGCATATTAGCGGAGCATATTTTCATATCGCTGTAATAAACAGGTCCGTAACGAACAGACTCTGACTTAAAGAAATTAATGAATACTGTTTTGAATATTTTGCAAACTATGAATTTGGTTTTATTGAATTGAATTGCGCCACATACCAATTATTGCTAATCAATTAATTATCAAGAATGAATTAACGAAAGCCTTGGAAGATTTTGGTAAACTCAAACTCAGTTTGGCCAACACCACTGCAATACGGTGAAACAATATCGCTGCATCCACCGTTGTCTCTCTCAACTGACCAGAAAGCAAGAAGTCCGATTTGATTTAGGTTAGCCCAGTCAACCAATTTTCTGGCATGAGAAGTTTCGAACTTTTGTCCATTAAAGTTTCTACCAATCATGGGAGTGATTCCAAGCATTTTCTTCAACTCTGCATCAGATTTCTCTGGCCAAATTGCTTTCAATTGTTGAATAACCATAAGCCCCACATTAATTACTGAATCTCCGAAGTCCGGTGAAATCTGTAAGATTCAGACATTTAAAAAAATTGTTTTATGTTATATATATATACTTATGACGCATAGTGAAACCTGCCGTGGTGATCCCCTACCGAGGACGACCAGTTTTAAGTTGTCTGATCAATACGCTCAGACGTAACTCGCGATCACCTGTACCCCGTTTTTTATCCCGAGCCCGAACTTGGTCGTCCGGGACAGGTTTCACTTGTAAGTTTCACGTAAGGTCAATCACCTTAGGATATTCCATGGCCATCGCGTTCACAAGATCGACACGGACTCCATTTTGTTTAGCGTTCTTCAAAAGTTCTACTCCGAGGGCAGGTGTAAGTCCATAATCTTCACCTTGGACCATGAGCGTGAATGCTACGGTTACTTCTGGTCTTTCTCGTTGAACCTGGGCTAAGGCTCCGTTCATCAAGTTCAAATTGACCGTAGTCTCAATGTCCACATCAATGTGGGTTGAACCAACAGCGTCCAATACAGTTTTGTATGCCGTAGCCAAATCAGCGGATGTGGCACATTGATGCTCTAAAATATTTATATTACAATTTAGCCAACCAATAGTACCAGCTATTGTAAGATTAGCTGTAACTCACCTAAGTATGGTCCCATAGCACCACCTGTTAAAATAGTTTAGACGAATATGTCAGAAGAAAAGTATTACAGATATGAAGGGTAGCCAAACTGGGCAATTCTCTCGTGGCATCTCATTTTTAAAACTACTTTAACTACTAACTAAAGTACTTACCGAAAGCAACAACCATCTCACCACCCTGAGCTTGAACAGCTCTGATTGGGTCCATAACTATTGGATCGTCAATTAGGTACGCGGCCCCCCATGATGGTTTACAAGGTTCGAAATATCCAAGAGCAAATGCGAGATGAAAATCCTTTTGTCCGGTTTTGGCAGATATATCACGGAGATCCGTACGTCCATTCAGAAAAGTGTCGTAGTATGGTGCAAATTTTGGTCCTGAACATAATAAAATTCTTGTGGCTAAAATGAAAAGCTTTTTCCGATAAAAACCTAGGAACTGATTTAAGCTAACCTGCTGAAGCTGATAGTTTTGCAAGGAACAAAACACTGCAAACCGCGATGAATTGGTAGTTCATTTTCAAAAACTTCTGAAATCGACAGTTACTAAATTTTACGTGCGCGGAGAATTCCGAGTAGATTCGAAGTGACTGCTAAAATGTCCAACAATTATCAAACCAATTCTGGTCAGTTGTTGAAGGTGGGGTGTCGTCTATTTCAAGGATCAATCATTTTGATGACAGCAAATGACAACCGAATTTGTGCACTTGAGAATGCACGTTTATTTCACGTTTGTATTAACTAACTATAATTGATAACCCAGGTATTTAATCATTGCCGTAATGTTACAATGTACTACTGTTGATTTGTCAAGAGAAACTAACTACAAATAGCGATTATTTATAATCAAGTACATGGATCCGGTTTGAATAAGCATTATGTTAAAACTCAAGTACGCGCCATGCAGTAAATTTTCGAAAACACTTCAGCAAATACAGATCAAATCTTTATTTAGTTGTCATTCGGCTAATCCCAATTCCAATTCTTTATGGTACTTAATTATAACTAAAAGTGTAGTATTTTTCGACGCCCTTGCTATGTACGTAAGTCCTTTAATTGGACCATTCACTTAACTCGCCGACGAATATATAACCAGAGTCTAATAAGCTGGAAATATGCTTCGAATTTTTTGGTATATAGACTCCGATTTTTTCTTACTGCGCAACTCAGCACACGTGACTGGCACGGGTTCGAATCCTCCTGGCCGCACAATTTTTGCTCCAAT
>JAQFYE010004626.1:0-13091 GCA_034694305.1 Protaphorura glebata
TATGTCGAATATGTTGATAATTTTAGAGCACCAGATTGTCCAATTTGAGTTTACGTCGAGGGCATCGTCGTAAGTCAAGTCAGCCTCTGCAAATGCAGGAACGAATTTCTGGAAATCGATAGATTTGAAATTACGGAAATATTTCAGTTTTCTTTTCGGCTTTGGTTTTTTTAACGGAAATGAGATCATTGTGGCCGAGTGATCAGAGATGTGTGGATTTATCACCGTAATCGATGGTGTATTTACGATATTAGTGAAAATTAGGTCCAGTATAGAATTGCCACACGTAGAGGTGTAGATATGTTGATCATAACCTTGTGATAGAGTAAAAACAGTCGATTGATGAACAAAATGGATTCAAACAAGAACTGCAAAAAGCTATTTTGTGATTCCAGAATCTGTGGAGCGGACTCACACCCCATGAAGTTCATCACATATTTGGGAGTTCTGAACAAGGTAAGCAATTCAAAATATTTTGTAAAGGACTATATTATAATATGTGATATTATTGGGACTTCTTGATTGCATTTCAACGAGGGAATGAACTCCGAATTATGGAGAATTGTCAAAAAAACAATATGATTGATATGATAGATTTTGGTTGGGTTCCCTGAAGGGGGACCAAGTGAAATTTTTCTAAGTCCTGACCTTCAAAGACCAATTGTTTTATTGCAAAGGCATTGATATTCACGAATCATGCAATTTCAAGCACTTTTCACCTCTATAATTTTTTTTTCAAAACTTATCGTACAAACTATGTTCAAATCAACCCTTCAGAGTCAAGACAAAATATTTAGACGATTTGTTACAATTGAAATTTAATGAAAGTTTCAATTTCAAGCGATTGGACAATGTTATACACAAATTTGAAATACCGTTGAAGGATAAATTCGTTATAATGGTAAAAAATATTATTCATTATTGACGAGTTTTATAAAGAGAGCAAAAATCAAATCCATATAACTCTGATTTTTTGACATATTCGCTTGTAACATCCATCCCTGTTGCTATATTTTTTATTTGTGTTCGGAACTTTATTTGGTGGTTGGACAACTAACTTCTTAATTCTATTGATACAAATATAGAACTGGAGAAACTCAATGTAAGAAGTCTTGTGTAATGTTATAGACCTTGTGAAGCCTTCTAAAATATTATTTGTTTTATCAGTTTTTATCATTTTTAGTCGAATTTCTTCAGAAAATAATATTGTGTCGTGTCTGAGACATGTCATTTTAGTCAGTAAGAATGACCCTTCAAATTACTGGCGTGGGTACGCTAGTAATTTGAAGGGTAATTCTTACTGTCCTGAATTCGTTTTATTTCATGCGTGTGTTTTCTGCTTCAGTTGCTTAACGTAGCTTGAATGTCAATGGACAATTTTTGCCATTCAAAGACCGGATGCTAGCCTTCAATTTTTGCGATACCCCAAAACTTCGTAAATTCTCACTATACTCCACAAATTGGGTCAAGAACATTTTGTGCGTTTTTATTACTTTAGAAAAATGTTATATTGTAAAATTTACAAAAATCACGAGCATAATCCTTGGGCTAATTAATTAATAATATTATTTCAAATTCGTTCAAATAAACTTCCTCGCGTGGTGACTGGTTCCATGTGCTTACTTTTGTTATGTACTTCCATCAAAATATTTATAAGATTTACTCATGCCACGAAGGGTTTTGTCGAGGATTTTTGTAAAAATCGCATTAACAGTCTTTGAGCTAAATTTTCAAATTACAATTTGTATTGAAATGAGCTTATTTGTAATAAAAAATTCTACACGCGAGATATCCACATGTAGGACAATCTAATCTGGATTTAAATAATGTTGACGGATTCTGATTCTGGAGTCCAGCAGTTGAATTCAAAAAAATTGAAACTCTTCTCTAAGTCAATCATATTTATTTCTACCACAATGAATTGGGGTACCTTAGATGCAAGATTTTGGTAACATTTTATGGACAGTCTTGAGAATTTCCAATTTATTCACTATTTTATGCTTTCAGACCTCATGGAATTTATCGTAAGCACGAAATTATTACGATTGAAATTAAATGTAGAACAATTTTGTATTCTTTCACGATACAAATTACTATTGCATAATATCTTGGGGTTTATTGAATTTCTTGGCATTACGGTGCCGGACTTGGTGATATGATTACTGTTCTACTCTTATAATTGAATTCAATCCAACTGGGTTACTTTAAATCAAATCATTCAATCAGTGCAACTTGCAAGTTTTTATTTAGCCGGCTCCATTACAGATGTGCAATATAGTTAAAAGGAGAATTCATTCTTCGCTTGACGGCATTTAGAATTACCTGAAACAATTGATACGATTCGATACATTTTACGATGTCCAAATCCAAATGCAGTGCATTGTTAAGCAAATACATACATATCACTTGCGAATTTTGCTAAGGATGTTGCACAAGAAACACAAGCACAGGCATTGGAGTTGAAAATATTTAAAAGTATGTCCTACCTAATTTGGCACACATTCGTTACAGATGAAGTAGTTTAAACTATAAAACTATGTACTTGGCAAATTAGGATTTATTTAGGTGAAATGTATACGTGAGCGGTGATCCCCGATGATAACAAAAAAATCAGCAAATTATTTATTACTTAATTGCACATTAACTTTCGTAACTTTTAAGATATACAAGAAATTTAGACAGCCGACACCTTGACAACAGGATATTGATGTAAATATTCGCATGCAATAAGCAATTGTTGACAAATATTAGTTGTGAATCCTTTGTAAGGCAGCTCTTGTTGTTTCGTTGTGATGAGGGTTCTCTCTCTCTGGTAGACAGTGTGGTGCAAGGAAGTGCATCCAACTCAGTCAAGGGGAGTCGGACAAGAAATAAGATGTACATTCTGTAGAGAATCCTACACAGCATATACAGGGAGCAATTCCGCTTGATAATTTGATGCTGGATAATGATAACACTTGATAATTCGATGCTGGCAACGGCGATGACGAGCACTTAAGTAAAAATCGGCATGGAAAGACTGCGGCAAATTAACAATGTCGAAAGTCAATGAACATTGCATGCATTAACTAGCGCGAGAATTTTCTTTTACTGAACTGATTTGAAAGCCTTGAATAAAATATTAGCTTTAATTAAAAAATTGTAATTAGTTACTTTTTATTAGTTAATTTTATTAGTTTTTCCTTAGCAATGTATTTTGAATTTCTCTAGTGCCAAACTTGGACGTGATTAGTGCACCAAAGCAAGTTTTTCGTCATAAAATAAGAAGGAAAAGTAGGGTTACTGCCATAAACCTGGAAGATGAAAAGGACAAGGAGAAGGTCATTCACATATCCGGTCTTGGACGAAGGTTTAAACTGACCTTATCTCCAAATCCCAATTTGATAAGTCCGGATAACTTTATTCACATCTTCCGCAATGACAAAAGAACACAGATTTTATCAGATGACATTGTCAAACGTCAACTCCACTGTTTTTACCATGGAAGTGCGTTACACGAGCACGAATCAGATTATCTGATTCCTCAACAAGACACCGGAAGTCGGAAAAGTCATGAAGGAAATGTTAAAATTGGTCGCGCTGCGTTGGACTTGTGCAATGGAGTGGTGAGTTTTTCTAACGTTTTTTGATATTGATAAGCATTTTTGTTAAACCAACAAACAACCCTACCCAACTGTGTACAATTATCAGATTAAAATCTTAAATTGCTTTTTAAAAATTGTACTCTTCTAACGAGGCTGAAATTTCGCACAAAGTCGTGACCTGCTGAACAATTTATGCGAAGGTCAGGGTCATCCCGAGCCATACAAGTACATGAAAGTCGGAATTTTGGGTACCTCGAGACTCACGTCGTCTGTGGGCTTTATAGGTAGAGGTTTAGGTTTTTCAGTAATACTGTGGGATATACATTTGTAGAAAATTTAATGCGAAATTTCTAATGCTATTATGAAAATTGCACAAACGAAGCGAGATACAGTAATATTGTATGAAAATTTTAATAGACCAAGTGGGTAACAGATAGAATTTCCTATACAAATTGAATATCTTACTCTTTTCAGGGTTCCCTGCCCATAAATTGTTTTTTAGCTTTTTAGCCTCCTCAGTTGCACGTTCCACTGTTTACGGTATTTTTCTTTCAAAATTAATAGAAAAAACACGTTTACCTTTACCTTACTACCAAACCAACCTTGACATTTGATGAAAGCTGACGGCCGGATAACACAGTGCTTACCGTGTGGTTGTGGGATTATTTTTTGTTCAATTCGCACCACTGAATTTTGCACCGCATTAAGTTTCCGATCAGCACAAGCTAGTTTTTCTGTCTACGTTAGTGCACTTTGCAATAGCCCACTGCAGTTTTGTGAATAAAAATTGGCATTAATTGACGCTTGCATGTCTCTTGTTTCCGACGCCTGAATGAGCAATTAACGCAAATAATTTTCTCTGCATGGGGTATTCACCTGCATTTGGTAGTTTATTATTTCCCGTAGAAAGTGTGGAATAAGAAGAAATTCTTTTCAATTATTATTATGCACTTCATTTGGTCTTGGATTGGATCATTACTGTCTAATATATGGCTTTCACTACTCAACATTTAAGTACTTAAGTACTTAAACAATGCTTAGTTAATTAAACATATTGTCAGAATTCAGAATTGATAACAATGACAGGGACTATTTACTTTTTTCTATTGAAATGTCATATTTAAGTCAATCTGGTTAATCTCATTTTAGTGATTTTGACATTTCCACACCGGTGTAGTCGGTTTTTACATTCTGTTAACATAAGAACTATGTGTCGTCAATATTCCTTTTTGGTGGATTTTGATTCCTGTGTGACTCGGTCACACAGGATATTGCAGATCCTGCAGAATATTCCGGATTGAATTAAGGAGCAAAGTTTGGGAAGGTCAAATAGACTACTTACTGGCGACCGATATAAACAGCTGTTCGATTAGAGTAAGCGCTCAACTGCGAGATTGTCGAATACCCGTAACTAGACATTAAAGTTGACAGTATAATGCATTAAGAAAAACGGTAAAACGACAATAATAATGAAGCGGTCTGACTTCCATCATCGAAACCGTTCATTTTATTTTACTTCATGCAAACCTTTTGTGTTCATTTCAGAGAAGGGCGAGTATTTTTCTGAAAAATTCAAAGTTTAATCTCCGTTTTAGCATATCATTGATTTAAACTTTTCAGAAAGGCTTTATTGCGCCTAATGATGGGGATACAGAGCACTACTATGTCATTCACCCAGTTCCTGACCGACTTCAGAACAAAATCAACAATGACTCGCAAAATACAATGGGAGAGCAAATACAGCATTTTCTATGGCGTAAACAAACTCATTCTACTGAGTCTGAACCTTTGTCAACTTCCGACTCGACATCTTCGTCATCATCGTGCGGACACAGTCACAGTCATGGTCACAGGAGCGTAGAATCTACTAATCGACCTAATGATATACATGTCAAGTCCAAGAAGAAAACGATGACAAAATCATTATCCCGTCCAAAAAGAAGTTACGTGGATGACACGCAATTTCAGTACAAACCGTTGAGTATTGCAGCTGATTCTTACTGGTTCCGTTACCGAACAACGGAGTCTCCATCCAATCTTGAATCCTCACATGATGAACCCTACAGTAATGACCACGACCATGGACAGCAATTTCAGACCCCTGATTACCGTTCGGATTTGCTTGACTATCATGAAGATGTCAACCCTAGTCCCGGTTCATCATATACATCTCCAACCGTCACAACCCCGGAAACCACACCTAAAAATGACAACTCATACTCCTGGTCAAAAGGTCTTTTGGTTTTCTCATCAAGTGAATCTGGAACAGAAGAGATCAACAAGCCGAGCCTCAAAACCGAACCATTTTTCGGAGTTCCTTTTTACACAAAACTTCCAGAACCGGCTGCGTCGGCGGGTGAAATCATTACAAAACGTGCTGGGATCAATTACCCTCCACCAAGGCAGAATTATAATTCTCGTCCTACATTGTCTCCTTATTATTACAATGCAACAAGGGGAGGGTATTTTGCTCCTATAGCGAACAGTCAATGGCCACAGTCTGAACGGAGAAATAGTAGGGCGGATGATTTTATTTTTGGAGAAAATTGGAAATCTTCGTTGGATTCGGACATCATGTCTTCTGCACAGTCTGTTTTTAGCCAGACTCGGGTACATAAGGATAAAGAACCTGCCCATCTGACGATAGAAACTGCAGTTTTTGTGGACAAGGTACTTTCTTAAATTAGAAATTGATCTCAGAATCTGATCAATAGGTAAACTTTAGAAAGTTCATCTCCCGATATCGTCCGCGTGTTTCGTTCCGAAACGATCGAATGGAACGGTTTATAACTTATAGTCACACTTGCCTATTTCGTGTAATGTCGTTAAATGGAATTGAGATTTCTGTTTCAGAGATTTTCGCGACTTTACAGCATTTTCGTCTTTTTTATATGTTGCACTGCTGTAAAGTTTCCTGCAAGTTTGGACAAACATTTTATTATTAATGACTGGAGCTTACGGTCATCGTGATTTTCGTGATTACATAAAATCCTTTTTTTTTCGGGCAATTCCAATTTCTACCTACATCATTTCACTTTCAAGAAATTATTTTCTTGAAATTATACTTCTTGCAAAGCGAGATAATCCATTACTATTGTTCATTATTAATATTAAAAAAAATTAAAGTGAAAACTTTATAAAATTGAAATGAACTGAATACAGGACTTGTACAAACATATGGAGTCCAATTTTCCGGATGACACCCAGGAGGAAGTGAGTCGAATTGTATTGGCCATGGTCAATGCGGTTCAACTTTTGTACCAGGATCCATCCCTGGGTCACAGAGTGGATTTCGTTTTGAAAAGATTGGAAGTACTGGCTGCCGATCCACCTGGGTTGTTAAGACCTTATGATATCGATCGCTTCTTGACCAACTTTTGCAAATGGCAAAAAACGGAGAATCCGGCCAGTGATGCTGACCCACAGTAAGCATCAACGTTATGAGCGTTATATAACAATTTGATTGTACTTTTAATCCATTTATGGAAGACTGACTCTTGTGCTCAAAATGTACTTCGATATTTTTTTGTTGACATAAATAAATAATATTTGATCAACAGGCACTGGGATCATGCTTTGATTTTGACTGGATTGGACCTTTATGTCGTTCACCTGTCTGGAAAAATTAGCAATCAAGTTGTAGGATTGGCCCCGGTCGCCGGAATGTGTACGAGGTCAAGTTCTTGCACGGTGAACGAAGGCCGACATTTTGAGTCCGTTTATGTGATGGCACACGAAATTGGCCACAAGTGAGTTTGTGATTTATCAGATGAAATTATTTGAGAGAAAAGTTTGAATAGTTCGGCTTTATTCGTTTAATACTTCCAAGACTAACTGGAATCTTATAATTCTCTTTTTGATGATATATTTAAAAGTTGTGCTTTCGAAAGTTTTCTTAAATCAGTTCCAATATTTCGATTTTATCCACGCGCAGTTATGTACTTCAAATATTTAATTTCTTTCATCGATATAACATCCTCGAAATTCTTGCAGTTTGTTTTTCTTCTTCTAATTTTTTTTACCAGAGCACGATGAGTTTAGAATTCGACTTTCTGAATTCAATAACTCTTTCCTCAATTATTTCTATTAACGTATCGTTGTACAGAGCGACCCACAAGAAACTGCCCCTCCGCAGCATTAAATACATAGACTTCAACTAATTGATTTATGACCATCTCAAACTTTGCATTCAGTAACCGAGAATGGAATCCTTTTGATGCTCAAAAAAAATATTCAGTTATCCCTGCAAATTTCGTACCTTAGTGAGAACGACATTATTTCCAATGAATTACAGCCTGGGAATGCGACACGACGGGCCACAAGCTGACAATGAGTGTGATCCAAGCAGTCATATAATGTCGCCAACATTAGGATCCGGGAAAATTACATGGTCAGCTTGTAGTAAACGTTACCTGGACATGTTCCTGGAAACAAATCAGTCTAAATGCCTTCTGGACAAAGCAAAGTCTGAGTCAAGACTAGACCACGATGCCGATGGTCGACTCCCTGGTGAAAGATTTGATGCGGATCGTCAATGTAAGTATGCTTAATTTCAATTTTTTGTTGGGAATGAGGATCGAATCACATCATTTATTTTGAATTCCCAAAATTTGTAAGGTGTTCTAAAATACGGAAGAGGAAGTTATCACGCGACACAGCAACCTCTTGAAGATGTTTGTCGGGACTTGCACTGTCGAAGAGAACATTATACTTGGACTTCTCATCCAGCACTTGAAGGGACATTTTGTGGGCTAGATATGGTAGGCGTACATTTAAATCCTAAAGCAATTATTCTAAAATGGTAAACTCCCGTCAACTGGTATCTTCTAAAGTCGTGGCCAAACCGACCTTACCGAATTCTTCGTAATGGATTTGGCCCGAGCAAAACCATCCTAGTTTTAGAAAAGCTTTAACGGGAAAAAGCTTCTTTCAAAGAGCGACCCAAGTCGTAATTGCCCGAAGGATCGAACTCCCAACATAGCGAGCCAACCTACTTCGGTTGCCCAATCGACTGGTCAATAATGACAGGCATCATCTTAAGACCTATAAAAGTGGTAATTTAATTTATATCCAATAAATTTTTGAATTCTCAGTGGTGTCGGGCTGGAAAATGTACAATAAAAACGTCCAACTTTATTTCATCTTTTGAGCAAAACTACCAATTTAACAAGTTGGGCGGAAGTGAGACGGCGGCTTATTCGGCACCCAAGGCTTTGGACGGCGGTTGGGGAAAATGGTCACCATTCACAGATTGTTCATCTGCATGTCTTTACGCGGATGGCGGTGGTTTCACGATTGGGTCAACTGGGATAAGGCTTGCAGCTAGACGTTGTGACAGTCCGAGGTTTGTTCTATTATATTTCAAATTGTTACCTAGATTCTAATATTGAAGTGTTTAAAACCCAAAATTTTATACTGAAACAGAAAACACCTCCATGTTCGTGAAAAATATGTAATTTCCGTATTTGCAGCCTAGCCGGAAGTTATGACTGTTATCCAATAGTAGGCCAAAAAATAGACCGCGTTTCGAAACTCGTACAAAATAAATTATTTTCCTCTTAAGTTCATTTAAAACTGTTTTTAAAAATCCATAGAAGAGTTGTTACTGAATGAGTTGGTTGTGGACAAAAGTCAACCGTAAACTTATGAATACCACACGTGTCGGGTTACAAAATCTCCTTTGCTTCAATTCCATATTTTGAGAAACAATAAATTTTGGAAAATCAGATGAAAATTCATGTCCGGTCACCCCATGGTGGTACAGACATTAGATGCCGCTGTAAAACTCAAAATCCTGAATTGGAGCGGTCGGAATGTGAAAAGTTTTGGTTAATATTAGTTTTTAAAAAATTTCGGACGATTCTGGAATCGATGTTCATTTTATGAGAAGTATTACAGAATGCCCTTTTATAATTCACAGACCGGAAAATGGCGGCCGACAATGCCATGGGCCAGACCGAAGATACAAAACTTGTTCAACAGAGAAGGTAAGGCTGTTGGCATTTTATTCCGTTTATATGACGTCATACTGTTCTGCGTGTTTTTATTACAATAATTTCCCGAATGGTTTACTTTTTGCGAAATTTCAACCGAATCGTCTCGAATACATTTATTCAATTAGAATGTCTTAGGAAATCAAATGAAGGTCTACTTCCTGAAGATAATGAATCCAGTATAGTTTCCCAATAATAGATATAATTTTTACTTTGTAGGTCTTGTGAATTTTATTTTATTCTGTAACAGATTTGCCCAATCGGAGCTCCAAAGATTTCTGTCAGTCAATATGCGAATGAAGTTTGCACGAGAGCTGGAACAGTTGACACGGAGTTGACTGGTCGAGGATTCATGACCACTACGGATGACCGTACGGAATAAACACTTTCATGATTACAAAAACCCGATTTCACACATACATTTTGCAAATTCTATTGCTTGGTTACTTTAATTGTAGAGGAACGTGCTTGTTCAGTTTGGTGTGAAACTTCCCAAAGAACCGGCTCTCGGAGTCGGGGTTGGAGTTTTCCGGACGGAACTTCTTGCCAACTCGCTACCAGTTCTCATATTCCAAATTATTGTGTAGCCGGGAAATGTCAAGTAAATATTTATCATCATGAATTTTCACCTTAAATTTCAAACAATGTTAATTTTTTTCATATGTACTCTTCTAGTTTTTCGGGTGTGACCCTGACAGTCACTTCGCACTCTCCGACGAGCAATGTAAACTACTGAATCTAAGATCAAATGAAGTCAATTCCAAAAAACTGTTCCATAATCCTCCGGATGAAAATCAGAGTCAAAACTATTTCAGCAGTAGTAAAAAAATTGGATGGACTAATTGGGAGTCACAAAGTGATTGCAAATTGAGTTGTCTGGCTCCTGCAAAAGGATTAGAACTCGTTAAAAGACAATGTGATGCTCAAGAAAGCCAGCCTTGTTCTGGGTTGGCAGTTTCGGTCCGACTTTGTAAACCTGACAAATCCACTGTAAATTTCATAAAGGAATCCAAAATTGGGTGAAATTTAGATAATATAATTTTCACGATTTCCATCAGATTCTGTCGAACGGGTGTTCTAGACTTCAGACGCCATTCGAGTATGCAACGCGAATTTGCAGTCAATATTCCGTGAAAGTGGCGGGCTTGTCCGGAATTGGCATGCAACTTTCTCCAACTAAAGGTTTGCTCTGAAATACATATTGGTCTAAAATAGAAACATTTTAATATATTTTGAACTTTTATTTCAGATGACCCGGATAGACCTTGTCGCGTTGGTTGTCAGGATTCGTCACTGTTGTATAGATTTTACATGGTAAATGGTGAGGAAGGATGGTTTCCAGCTGGTACAGACTGTTCCAGAGGTGATAAAAAGAACTAGTCATGTGCATGTAATTCCTAATCGTCCTGTTAATTAGTGCTTACCCTGTTTCAAATTTGAATTAATTGCCTCCCCTGTATCAATATCGAACTCCCAACAGTCCAGTATCCGTTCATCAATGAATTTCCTCCGTCCTCAATCATTTCCTAGTCAAATCAAAACGTAAGGTAGGAACTAGGGCTTTTACATAAAGAGATTATCACTTACCATTACCACATGGGGAACGTCTTGACGAAGAATTGCCGTCTTTCTTTTCCCTAATCCTTGTGATCTCAACATTTTTTGGAACCATATGACATGAATTATTTTCATTTCTATTTCATTTTCTCCGTCCATTTTGACTCTTCAAATTATGATGTAGTGGTTTGAAGTATGTTAAATCGAATTTAAAATTTAGAAATCAAATTAACGAATAGAAATCAAACTGAACTTAACGACACAAATGTTGACAATGACAATGTGTACACCAGAAATCATGGCCGATTTTCGAGAATGTTAACACCCGATCAGTGTTTTTAATTATGTCCTTTATTTTCAGGTGAACCAGATAAGAAAACGTTTTGCCTTGGGGGAAAATGTGTTGTGAGTTCATCATTAGGCAATTAAAACTTACAAGGAAATTACTTTCGGTGTAAAACTATGTAGATCGCCTCAAAAACAAAACTGAGAATTCCCACCACGTTATGACCAATTTGTCAATGCAAAGCCATTAATTTTTTAAACATTAAACATGCCAGCCTAATCTGAGTTTTGCACTTGAGAGTGTTTCCTTGTTAGAACTGAAGTGGTTTAATTATTTCATTCATGTAATTACTTGAAATTACTATTCAAGGATTTTGGAGCGGACGATACACCGCTATACCGAATCAACTCAAGACTTTTAGGAAAACTTGAGCACATTTTTCATAGGTCGAGACGGAATGTACCACACATGTACTCGGAGCTCAAGGATTCGTCCTTAGACCAGGCCAGTTTATCCGAACTAGTCGAGAATTTTTCAGCCAAAAATTCTAGAAGTAAGTTCAATTCTGAAACAAAGTTTCTTACAATATAGCCGTGATTTTGACTTTGTTGACTTGTGGGAAGGTTTGTCAAATTCTGGAAGATACATTTCTGAGACTTCGTTGGATTTCTCTCGTCCGATTTTGGTTCCTTCGGATGATTCACAGTACCAAATGATTGGACTGAACAACAGTTATAGTAGTGGTTATCAAACCCCAAAGGAGGAGAGCAGTTCAAAACAGTTCGAAGTTGACGATGATTTGGCGAGTGCCTCTTCTCATTCGATTAATTCGATCCTTTGGCAAAGTCAGCCTGTAGAAGGGAGCTTTTACGAGTGGCGAAAAATCGTTTCGGACTGTTCCGTGTCTTGCGGCTCAGGTAAATATCAAAATATTTGCGGACAAATAAGCGGTTTCTAATTCGTCCTTTTTTTGATCCATCTCAGGAATTATGGAAGTGATTGTTCAGTGCATTTCTGGGGACACAGTTGTACCAGACTCGTTGTGTGAACCACGTCCTCGACCTGGAATTTCTGGATATGTCGATTGTCACAGGTCAAAATGTCCGGAGGCAACTAAAGGTCGGAGTCCCGTTTGGCATTGGTTGAAATCAGTCCTAGCTCAGAACGTTACCGTATGACCAGGTCTGGTCAATGTTATAACCATAATGAAGATTGTTAAGAATGCTCTGTGATTTTATACAAAATGAATAAATTATAATATAAGGCTTACGGCCAGTGGAATACTTCAAAATTATTATTCATAATATCGTTGACAGTTTGAACAGATTATGAGTTTTTTCAAAATTCTCTTTTGACATTCGTAGCAAAAGAAAAAATTATTTATAATTTATTATCAGAGGTGCGAGCCGGTATGCAGGAGCCTAAGTTTTCACAGACAGTACAAACGATTGTTTCCTTCTAAAATTCGAGTAGTTATATTTATTTTGGAAACAAAATGCTTGGTGACACCCGGATTTCTTCAGGCTACTTGGTGAAGATCATTAGAAGGTGTCAAAAAATAGTAGTCGTGTGGAGAAGTCCAGATTTACTGAGATTAAGGCTCGGATCAGATAAGATAATTGATTATCTGATCTGATATCTTATCTTATCTGACAAATGTCAGATCAGATA
>JAQFYE010004627.1:0-13090 GCA_034694305.1 Protaphorura glebata
TTGCCCTAGGTCAAAGGTCAAGGATCAGGTCAACTTGTGATATGGCCTATAAGTTGCGCCCTGACCTCCTGAAAACATTGACGTATTGACCTTGGAATTTGGTCAAGCCGTTTTGGAGGAGATATCGGACACACACGCACACACACACGCACACACGCAAACAGAGCTTGGATTTTATATGTATAGATATATCGATTTCTGGGCCAAAATACATTAAAATGTGCAAAGTTATGAGGTTTGTCATCTTCTAATTTATTATTCCAAACATTTAAACGGTTTTCCGGAAAAATAATTATTTTTCGATTTTTGAAATTTTTTTGGTTCTTGAGATCATTGGGCGAGATCGTCGAGTTGCACTCTAATCCCTAAGTACTTCCCTCTTAAGTGAATTCTTTGTTTTATTATGAGGGGTTTCACTCGGGGTCATCAAATTGTTAATACTTATTTACTTGGGAAAACCCCTCCGTTTATACTGTTTTCAAAACCTGATTTTGATCCCTGAACTTTGAGTACTTCAACTTCGATGCGTCCCTCATTGCGTGACCCTGGTGATGGGCCATTGTCTTCTGCCCTTGAAATCGTCAGCTTGTTCCTTGCTTTCCGCATTTTGACGTAAAAATGTTATCTTCCTTGAGCAGTAAGAGAATGAACTAGATATAGGAACACAACACTACACAACGTAACTGGTTTTAATGAATAGAAAAGGAAGCGCTTTTGAATGGACTTTGGAGAAGCCATTAAAAAAACGTGCAAATTTAAAAAAATGTACTGCACCTTTTGTTTATTATCTTTTAACTGAGTTAGGATTTAAGGTTGTTATGCGAATACTGAATTTAGAGCCTGGATTAATCCGTGGTATTTTACAGTTCCTTACAGAAACTCGTCGAGTTTAGCCAAGGAAATGGCATCACAATCGAAGAGAATTGGTTACAAGGATTTGGAAATCACACCGGAACAAAATCCGGACGAAGACATTGGTGACCTGTGTGATGTAATTATGACATTCCACTGCAAATCATGTCAGTTCGTTTGCGGTGAAAAAGCTGCATTAGTCAACCATTTTAAGGAAAGTCACGGCACAGGAAATGCTTTTGCAAATGTAAGCATAGATACCGTTATTCTTTGACATTTTGTATAATTTTGGAAATAAGAGCCAATATCTATACATTTACTTTTATTTCTGGGGTCAGAACGCAAAAGCAACAATCCAAACAGAACCTCAGATAATTGAGCCAGCAAATGAAAGTTCATCGACCAGAACTGACGATGAGAAAGAAGTTTTTCTTTGCGCGGAGTGTAATATAGTTTTCCCATCAGAAGAAGCATGTTGTGACCATATGATAGATATTCATGGACTTAAAGATTTCGATGCTAACCTAATCAGAGATGATCGTAGTAAAAAGGCTCCCGTGGAACTACAGCGTCGAAACGTGTGTAATTTTTTTATTTAGACACGTGTACGAAGAAAATGTCAAAGTTTTGTCTCTTTAAGCTCACTGTTTGGGTTGTTTCAGGTAAAGCTACCAAAGTGTTTAACTTTAGAAGGAGGAGCAGTTGTTCCCAAGAAGTACCGAGTGACGAAAGATATGCCACTCAGGTGCTCAATGTGTCCCATAAGATTTCAGTCCAGTGAAACCATAAAATTACACGAACAATGTCATATCAGAAAACCTGTGGATCCACTGGCAATACTTGGTCCGAAGGACAGGACAATTACTACTGGATTCAGTTGTTTGATTTGCTCTACCAACGATAGCTGTGAGACTTTTTCAAGATGGTCCAAGTGTGCTATGCATCTCTGGAAAGTTCATAAAATTAATTGTGATCTCTACGGTTGTCCAACATGTGAGGTTAGCTTAGATATTCACTTGATATGAACGCACATATAATACACTTTCTAACATTTTTGTATAGTTTAAAACCCATTTGGTGACGAAACTGAAAGAACATGAAGACATCCATACGAATAACCCAAGTTTTAAGTGCGAAGCATGTCATAAAACCTTTAAGCAACAAAAGCAGGTAGTTTGTTTTCTCTCATTGTGACCCTTGTTTTCAATTTTGTCGGTCCTGACGCTAACACGAGTTCGATAGTTTGAGTAGAAATTATTATATTCTTCCAAACTTTTGCTCCCAGAATTCAAGTTGACCGTAATTTTGATTCTTGGATTCTAACTAGCTGAAAACACATGAAAAATATCACAAAGTAAAAATGACGAAACTGCCGCCACCGGAAGACTCACGATGGTACACCCCGAAAGAATGTTCGATCTGCAAGCGAGTTTTGTCTGACTCGAAATGCCTAAAGAAACATATATCAGCGGTGCACAATAAGCTGAAGGTAAGGTATTATTAAATACATAGTAGAGTAATGTACTTTAACAATATTTTTAATTGCATTCATCTGATTATATACCTGATGATGATGGTTTCTTGTATCGTAATTCGTAATAAGGGAAACAAATACAGTTAAGTTCACATCTATACGAATACTTAAGGAGCTAAGGGTTGAATAATTTCTAGTAATAATTGAATAATAAGAGAGTGTAAAGTGTTGAGTGTAAAGATTTTCAACGGTTAGGGGTGAGCTTAACTGCTAGTTCTATTAAACCACCTAACCTAACTTTGTTTCAATTTCTTAATTTCAGCCGTACGTTTGCAATATTTGCGGACACACAAGTGCGAGGAAAGCCGAACTTCAGGTTAGTTTTGTACTACAGATTACAGAAGTTCTTTTTTACGCTATTCTTGCAAACTTTTGTGAAAGTACAATTTGAAAATGTTCGAAGCCTTCGATTGAATTTATTCAGTACAATATTTTGAGCGACGTCTAGCGCATCAACTCTTGTATGATGTGTTTGCCGGAAATATGTGATGTTCTTGTTTTTTGTAAAAATAATATTAATATTTATAATTACTGGTTGCTTTTTAGTTACACATAAGGCAGCACACTGGGGAGAAGCCGTTTAAATGCTCCACTTGCGAATTTGCCACTGGAGATCATAACTCATTACGAAAGCATCAGCTTCGTCATACGGAAATTCGACCTTATGCGTACGTATTAATTGTGGTAATTGGTTAGTCAATGTGTTAATGTCGAACTCTAATACTTGAACAAAATAGGTGTCCGTTTTGCAAATACCGATGCATTCAGTCTTGTGCCTATAAGAAGCACATGATAAGTGTTCATCCTGATAAGGATGCAATCTTCGCTTGCCCGTTTTGTCCACTAATTTCAGTGAGTGAGAATTTATTTCAAGCCCACATCAAGGACCATGAAGATGGTCGATTACCGTCATTGGATATGCAGAATGAATCAAGTAATATAATTAACAAAATAAAAGGCGGCAAACTTAATGTTTTTAATATTTTAATTAAATTATTATATCCCTTAGGTTCCTCACCTACTACTCCCATCGAAATCACTAAATTCGGTGATTTTAAACCGAAGGTCTCGTCTGCACCAGAAACCACAGTTAGTATGCATTTCTTTTTTCTTTTTCTTAATTTAATTGTAGTATATTATTATTATTAATTAGTCGATAATCATTGTACTGCTTTTACATCCGAATGGTTTGTAATATCACGCTAATAAACAATAAATCAAATAAAATTATGTTATTTAAAATTTAGAAAATCCATGGCAAAAGAAAACCTTCTGAACTACAGTACTGGATGCGGGATGAAGACAGCATCGACATGGTAGATACAGGCGGTATCACCATACCAGCACCGCCCGAGGCTACTGAAAATGGAAGTAGTACTATTTCCAATGACATTGGCGTTGTGATTGATCCATTATTACTACCGAAACAAATTAAAACGTCCTCTGAAAGTTCTTATAGTACCATCGCAGCTATAACGACAATAGAAAGTTCGAATCCTAACCTTAATTCTAAAAACTTATGGCAAGGAGTAGTCGTTAAGTCCGAGTTTACGTCAAATCGAAAAAATGATGCGGACAAAACGACGACATCAATTTTAACACTTGAAACAGACTCGACACTACCTTCCACTTCCGTGGAGTTAGCGCTAGAGGAAGTTTTTAACACTGACCAGACAAATAATGACAGGATGTTTGCAAGGCTTTTGGGTCTTAAAATGGAAGGCGCTGCAGCAGCCGCTGCCAGCAGTACAAGCCAGTGAAGTACAAAATGTCACCACTAATGTTGGTACGGCCTTGTATAATAATAAAACAACTTATTGATACCAACAAAACTTTATTGAATTCTATTCAATTCAATTAAGAACACTAGTAAGTTATAGTGATACAGCTTTCCACTACTTTACAGTAACAAAATGGGTAATATTGGACTGACTACCACGGTTTTTTAATCACTGTGGACACAGCTGTCATTATCCGTGTATTTGTGAAGTACTGAGGTTTGAGCATCTGTTTATGTCGTCCATAAGTTTTGCATACATTATAAAGTATGCCGCCCTTGTACCAAAAATAACAATCCTTACAACGACGTCTCACTCTGGCTTTAATTTTCATACCTCTTGAAGGTATTAGAAATGCTGATGATTGTAGCAAATTCGTGAAAGAAGCTCTGGTGACCATAGAACATGCTAATGCTGGGTCAGTCCGTAGATTACTGACGTTGGATGTAAGGCCCGAAAAGCGTCTTTGCTGTTGAAGAATAAAATTACACTAGATCATGTATAGTTTCTTTTTGAATATGATTTTCGTCATGATGGATGTCTATTTAGAGTCGAAATAATTCGTGTCTACCATTATACTCGTGATGAGTGTGAATACGTCCTCCTAATATACATAATACGAGTTTCGACGACTTTTCTGTTGCAAAGTAAATGTTGACGTGCTTACTATTACTGCGAGGTGACCATTTCTTTAAGATTGGCTAGGAGTACAGAAATCTCGAATAGGGAGGTCAAAATCAATATTTTTAGGAAAATCACTAAAAAGGGGGGTCAAAAGTGGACAATTAAGCAGTTTTGAGAATAAAAAAAAGTACTGTACTCCTAAAAAGAGTACGGATGGTCAGCTTGTATTACTGACGAAGTGACGAGTTTATTAAAATTGGTACTGGGCAGAATATGTATATTTTGGCATAAACAAGGACCAGTATTACCATTTGTTCTATTCTCATCATCTCATAATCATCCATAATATTAAATCTTCCAAGAGATAAGAAACAACTTGTATTTGTACTTACCGGCGCTTGAAGCTCCAATATATTTTTGTATTGAGTGACTCCTGGAATTGTGGCTTGCACTCCAAACTGCGTCGGCAGTAAACGCAGCATTACGTTCAATTGAAAACTTTTCAACATTTTGTTGAAATTCTAAATTACGAATCGGTTACCTTCGCTTAAAATTCGCGCGTAAAACTATGTTCATCCTTGTATCGCAAGCATTGTATCATGTCGGCGCAATCTCAACTTGCACCATTTCTCACATAGTACATCGCGATGTCACATTGCGCATTGATTTATCAACGAGTGCCCATAATTCCGACTGTCAACTAATGTATTTATTTAACGAACAAAAAGAATAAGCGCAATAGCAGGTTCATAGGAATGTTAATATACTCTAAAAGAGGAAAGAAGTGGCCACAGAAAAAAAAACTCATTTATTTCAGGTTATCTATCATTGAAGGGTTGAGATTGAAATGCAATGCCATGGTAAATTTTGCATTGCATTTCAATCTCAACCCTTCAATGACTCAGAAAGTGAGTTTAATTTTAATTCTCTCTTTTCTATCGTCCACTTCTTTCGGGACTTCTTTAATTTGGGGTGAAGTAAATAGGCATGAAAATAGGATGCTCCTTGACGATCTTATTATGAAAATAAAATAACTTTTACTCAAAATGAAAGTTTTCACTCATTACTCCATTATGCCATATGACACAACAGTATAATAAGGAGTATAAGTTCCCTACTGCCACTATTAGAGCCACCCAGTCACAGGACGTGGACCTCGTGGCTTGTGTGACCACCTACCTACTCGGACCTACTTATTGGCTTGGAAGAAAATGAATTACGAAAGATAAGTCAGTCTGAATTTGGATTGACTTGTTGTGTCAAACTACGCGCTAAATCTGCCCGGAAACGTAGAGACAATTGTGACAGACCAAACCAGCCTTGAACCCGTGACCGAGATCTGGTTACTACATTGATCAAAACGTTAGTTATTTCTTTGGATACTCGTAGTTCGCGTTGCACACCCATAGATATATAAATTAGTAGAATAGATATGTGGTATGACCTTTTTTCGACTTCAAAAGTGAAACTGAGGTGACGGAAACAGTTTGCTGAAATTGACTGTATCTCATAACAACAATTCCGAAATGTCTCCCGTTGCCAGGGGTGAACGACCTTTTAGAGCAAACTGTTTCCTTCACCTCGAATACCAAAAGTGGTCAGCATAAGAAGCATTACGGTCACATATCTATTCTAGTACTTATTTCTATATCTATGATATAGATATATCATCTTATTATTATTATTGTAAAGTCAAAAGTGCATAAGAGTGACGTAATAACCGCCGCAATCGTGTAAAGTGTAGTTTAACCGAGACACTAGTTCTTTCGAACAAGTAAAAATTGTAATCTGTAAAATAAAAAATAACATTTTTAATTTTTGTAGGAGTACATAAACTTTATCATCACTGCACTGATTCCTGTTCCGTACTAAAAGTTCAAAATGTCGATATCTGTGAGTTCGGTTCCGAAGAAACCTCCACGTGGTCACAAATCTGGTAAAGAAACGGGCATTCTAATGACGGTCATCAAAACGCTTTCATCTAGTGCCACTAGTGATGACCGAGACCGTGACAGAGAGAAAACAAAATTAGAAAAGGAATTTAAAATGAGTGACCAAAGATTGGATGGGCTTATATCTAAAAAGCAGGATTCACTAAATTCAGCCATTCAGGTATGGATGCTCCCACGGTCACATTTTCCTCTTACGACTTGTATTTTCCTATTCTGTTAATTATTAAATATATTGGTTTTTAGACATTTGGGCATATTTGTGTGCAAATTGATTTGGCTAGACAGCGTCTACGGGGAGTAAAAATGGGCCTTCAAAAATGTAAAATGCTCCTTCACTGTGGTAGAGGAGAGTTAGAACACCTTTGGCTTGAGGGAATTGAACACAAGCATGCCTTGGAAATTCTTGAACAAATGTACGAAATTAATTTACTGGCGGTAATTAGAAAACATGCGGAACCTTGATACTTGAGAGTTCAATCATATTGATTGTTTAACAAGCCCCGAGGGGGTTTTTGATTATAATAAAGCTTGAACTTAATTGTTTGACAATACTATAATACTTGTAATTTTTAACAGTGATCAACTACGCTGCGTAACTCCGCAATACAATAAATTAATGGGGAGAAAACAATACTTGCAAGCGGCTGAGATTTTGGTGAGTTCTTTGGGTACATGGAATGACAGATTGGAACAGATCGAGGGATTACGTGATGCTAGAACTGATTTAAATGACAAGAAAGACGTAGGTTAATTATCGAACATGTATATCAGAACTATCAGTATCAATGTCAGAAAATAATGTTTTATTTCTTTATTAGAAATTATATGAAATACTGATGGAGGAATTAAACAATGAGATTTACATAAAATCAGCGCCTACAGTGATTGAAATGAAAAGACAGGGATCAGGACAATTTGCCTTATTCCAGAGAACTAGCTCAGACAGACAAAGCTCTGGAAGAACTCGAATGAACCAAATCAAAGCACGGAAAATTTATTTTGACATTAATGTGCCCACCAGGTATTCAATTGAGCCTATCGTAGCACAGTGCTTGTATTTATTTTCTAGAGAAGTAAATTATAATTTTTGTCTTGATTCCAACAATTGCTTAAGCCTTCCCGATCAAAAGTCATTAGGAGATTCAGAAGATTTGAACTCGTTTATGCTAATGGTCGTAAACTGTATGGCACTACTGAGGGAATTGCCAAGATTCATTGTGGTAAGTGGGATTATTTTTAAATAGTCACATAAAATTACAGATACTTCTATCAAATTTGGAAATTGCAATTACATGACTGCAGGATTTGAGAAATCATTTGGACGAACGACTTCTCGGTGCTATCAACCACATTTCCCAACAAATTATTGAGTATACTGACTCAAATGGAATACGTGAATCAGGAGAATCTGTTCTATTGTACTTATTGCAGGTTAATTATTCTTACTGTAAAACAATGTTGATACCTCCGTGCGGGGAAACGAATGAACATACCTATAATATTTTTGTCAGCTCACGTTTAACCATTTTCGTACAATTGTTCGACTTCACATGCAACTACTGTCTTACACGACCTGGAAAATTCAAGAGAACAAGATAAACGTTCCAGTTTTTGCTGTGGCCGATATATGGTGTGGAGTTCAGCATGTTGTATGTTAAAATAAGATTAAATCAAACTATCCTCTATATTATTTGTTATCCATGTCTAATGCCTTTAATTTTCACACAGCTACAGCAAACATTAAAAATTTATTTTGACTTGAGTGATTCGAAATCGGCCCACCAAGCAGCTATTCCGAGCGCAACAAATTTCATCACCAAAACAGTGGTTGATATTAGCAGCTATTTTGCTAGAAAGAAACAGACCAGGTATTACTCGGAGTTTCTCTCTTATAATGAATCCGTAAAGCAATATTTCGTTCTTCACTTTTTAGGCAGAAGAAAGTTCCTTTGTTTAAATTCGAATACTCCTTGCACGGGCTTAACATCAATGAATCTATGGTCAATCACGTAAGCGAAATTGTTACATTGTGTTAGCAGATATTTTTTGCCGATAGTCAAACAGACAAGCGCTGAGTGATCATTAGTGAGTTTGATCTTCCCAGTCCCGAGGCAAACACTAACCACACGTTAGAACTCCTTGTAACTAGTAATTTATGAATTCATATACATTCCTAGGAATCAACGGGTAGAAGTATAATGGACAAACACAGATTTTTAGTGTGCAAACCTAATCCCAGGAACATCATTGTAATATACAATGCCATTCAAGAATTCATCTCAGAAATTGAGGACGCATTGGGCGGGTAATTATGTGCAAACTTCTTAAAAAAAGCCATTGTGCTTCCAACACTTCGTGTCACTTTACCTCATTATTTAACACTAATTCATTTGATTCTAGACAAAAGAGTGAGCTGCGAAAATTCATTTCTTTCAACGTTGAACGAGTCTTTATTAAACAAATGTATAAAGATATTTCGGATGTTCTTGACCTAATTAAGAAAAATACTGATTCCTGGAAAGACGTTGCTTTAATGGAAGATGCCAAAACTTTGAAATGTGCCCGTCCTGTCTTTCAGGTATTGGATTTCTTAAAAGGTTCTGAGCATGTTTGTAACCTGTTATTATATTGAAATTAAATTGTAATTATTGGCAGAATATTTTGATGATGGGACGAAGTATTACAGAAGTTATTCCTCTGATCAAGGATCTACCTTCTCACTGTGATCAACTACTTTCTATTCTAGATGCTGTGTTAACAGATTTTAGAAAATTATGTAGAAGTATATATGCTAGCATTGTCACTCAAAGTGATTCAGATGAAAAACGAGTGGTGTCAGCAACTTGGGTTACAGATGAGGACATCGAAAGACTTTTAAAGTCCTTACCCAATTGGTCATCTCTTCAAAAACAGAGAGATGGCAAACATTCTGAAAGTCCCACGGAAAGCCCAGATGATCTTCACTCGCAAAATATCCGCGAGTCTGACTTGCTATATGGCGTATTTGGAGGGAAGAAACTCCAAACTAATGAGATTTTGTCAAATTTGAAGCAGTTGGAACAACTTGCCCATTTCCAGGAGAGCATGGTATGCAAGGATAAATGACACGATAAATTCAACTAACTATAAATGATATAAATCTAACTGGAAGTTTTTGTTTGTTTAGGATTGGTTTTCAGAAACTATTCTTTCTGTTGCTTCTTCGTTTGAAACAACCTGTCAGCAGAATGGGAATTTGAGATTATCTATCGACAAACTTCACTACCTAACCTCCGAGTTTCAAGAGCTGGGGGACACTTGTTTACTTGTGCTGCATCTCGAGGTTTGTAAAATATTCCTCAAGCCATACCCTCGCGAGAGATTTAATTTCTTAACAAATGTTGTCTTCAGATTCGGATCTACTGCTTCTACTACTTAAGTCCGCTTTTCCAGAGAGTAGAATTTGCACCTGGCATAGACAATCAAATCGCTGACAATGAAGTAGTTCAATTGAGCAGAACTTTGTCTGATGTTGAGAATGTTCTTAATTCATCTCTCCATCCTGTGAAGTTCAAAGTATATTACAAATTATAAACAGCATTACTTTCTTGGTCGTCAAATACTCAAAACTAAATATTTCCACAATTCTATTTTAGTACATATTTGAAGGAGTTGGACAATTGATATCCACTGTACTTATACGAGGTGCGCAAGATATTCATCGTATCAATGAGAACGGAATCAAGAAAATTTGTAGAAACATATATTCAATACAAAAGACACTCTGCGATATTACCAATCGCCCTGAGCAAGCATTGGATCATGCTAGGCAATACTACGAGCTATTTCTTCATCCGATTGACGTAAGTATTTTGATCCTTCATTCGGTCAGAATGGTTTCAGCAGATTCTGGTTTGTACAAATATTCGTTTTACGTATTTTTAGGAATTGTTTGACACCATATTGGAGAAGGGTCCGCAATTTAAGGAATTAGAGTATGTCAACGTGATTCAAGTGCTGAACCGAAGTAAACCTGGAAGAGAAAATCTCAGTGAATGCCTTAATCGACTTTCGAATATTCTTGGGGACGTCGGTGTAACAGTTTAGAATAATGTTAACTTAATTTTGGTGTTTCGAAAGATTGAGATTGTGAAGGGCAAGCAAGTGTGTGTACACGTTTTCAAGTTTTTATACCCTCAATAAAACATTGATCAATCAGATTCGGTGGTCTCCCTTCACTCTGTCATGATCGCGTCAATGACACACTTATTCTCAAAATTGTCAGATATTTTAAAATTAGAAAGTATTAAAGTTGTCAATATTTAAAGTTATAGAGTGGTGTTTATTATTTTCTTTGGGGCATATACATACACTATCGGACATAAAAGTACGAACGCCCTGAAAATCATTTTCTACGCCACATGTTTAGAGATAGGAATTTGAAAATTTGCACAGACCTAGAAAAAGCGATTTCCAATTGCAGGGGGTAGTCCATTTTCAGAAATTGGGAAAAGGTCAAAGGTCAAAAATTTTGACCCGAAAAGTACTTTTTCAAGTAAGTCAGCAAAAAATTTGTCTTCACGTTTGTAGTTTTTATCCGAAGCGTATTCGAATTCTGAACATTTTGACGTATTGTGCACCTCTGTGCGATTTTTTTGGATTTTTAGGAAATATTTCAAAAGTGGAGAAAGGGGAAAGCTTTGAACGTTTATGGATGTTCAAAACCTTAGACCCCTTTCTCCACTTATATATCCAATATTTCCTAGAAATCCAAAAAGAAATCGCACAGGGGTGCACAATACGTCAAATGTTCAGAATTCGAATACGCTTCGGATAAAAAATAGAAACGTGAAGACACATTTTTTGCTGACCTACTTGAAAAAGTACTTTTCGGGTCAAAATTTTTGACCTTTGACCTTTTCCCAATTTCTGAAAATGAACCACCCCCTGCAATTGAAAATCGCTTTTTCTAGGTCTGTGCAAATTTTCAAATTCCTATCTCTAAAAATGCGGCGTAGAAAATGATTTTCAGGGTGTTCGTACTTTTATGTCCGATAGTGTATATACATATATACAGTGTCTAAAAGTATTCGCACTTCTAGTACGGAAGCCATTTGAATATCCGTATCTTTTTACCGAAGTCAATTACACCTTAGTAAATACTACCTATTTGTTGTTGTTCAGATTCTCTTTATTCACGATATATGTATTTAGAATGAGTCACATAACACAGTTGGACAAAAAAGTATTAAATGTATGGATCGATAGTGAATAAAGAACGCGGTAAAACCCTACTGAAAGGCGGTTACAATTACCGCATGTTGTAGAAGGCAAAAATAATGAATCAATAAGTTGAAAAATAATTTAGACATATCTTAGAGCTGGAGAGAGAGAGAGAGAGAGAAAAAAAAATACCAACTTATTTTACATTTTATTGTGAAGCACATTCAGTTAGGATTAAAATAATACAAACTCCTTATCGGAATAGGAATGCGTTCTCCGGCAAAACCAGTTGAATCCAGTCAAAATAGAGAAACGACGCAAAACCCTTTTCATTTACAAGTTCACTGGCTGGTACTACATGTAATGTCAATCAATATTTTGTTTTGACTTGTCACAACATAGTTAAATTACCGAAATTTGGTAGAATTAAAAAATTGTACTGTGGAAATAAAAAATCGGAATGGTAAATAAAAACATAGAATGTTCTCTAAAGGCCTGGGAAAGGATTATTGCCAAAAATATGTACACACTGTAAGTAGCATTGTTAAAAATTTAATATCATATGAATATAATTAATAAGCTTTACTTACTACTTAACTTTATCTTACATTTTAGAGGGACCATAGGTTATGACCGACACTGTACTCTCTCTTCAGCCGCAACCCTAATCGAAAAAAAACTACCGTCGTCCCGAACATCTGTCGTCCTTTTCTGTCAGCTGCTACTGCTACTGCTAGCTGCCTCCAGACAGGGTCAAATTCTCCAACGAAGTAAACCTCATAGCTTTTAGCTTTCTTCAAGATGAGAATTGAGATGAGGGACCTTTTACCAATACCAACATAATAAACTAAGTACTTAACAAAAATCCAGCAACCCAACCATCACGGCAGATGGTCTGATTTTTAAGGAACGAAACTTTCGGCTATCTGAGCAATGCTGGAACGGGCGGCAGGCCTCATTTAATATGGCAAGGACTGCTGCTAGTACCATGAAATATTTTGGATTGTATTTATAGTGTATATAATTCCAATTCCATATTTCACATCTAAAATATTTATGATGTTTCCAGAGGCAGTGGCGAGTCTAGGAACAGGCACAAGTAGGCCCGTGCCTACGTGTAAATTTGTGCCTGTGCCTACATGACGGAA
>JAQFYE010004628.1:0-13087 GCA_034694305.1 Protaphorura glebata
CATACGGGCTAGTCCGGAGACAGATGGACTAGCCTGTATGCACTCGGACTGGATATACACATGGACTACAACATATACATTATTTTGTAATTAGTATCACACTAACTACACAGTACATAATTTATAGTGTGGTTTTTCTCTGCTAAATTTTTCCTCTTCTAGGTGTACCTTTCTTAGGCTGACTAGAACACCAACCTTATCTCTATGAAAACTGAAAATGTACGCGAATTTTTGGTCATACCTAAAGCTAATGTCAAATAACGCCAATTAATGAGAATAATTATTATTTATTTTAATTATAATTTATAATGAACTATTTAGTGCATGACCGGACTTACAATGATATATGCTGACCTCGTGTCGATTTTTTATTGCTGAATAGCCAACTACGGTACCGTTTACAAGCAACCTGTCAAGCAAAATAAAATGGTAAGATGTGAGATGAGACGTCAATCTTGAATTGAGAGTCAAACTGAAACGAATCGAGAGAACAAAACTTACATTAAGACGGCAGGATGGAAATATGCGGAAGATGTTAAAGTAATTCATCCATTGGAGGATGAGTGAAATTCTTTACTGAAGAAATGCGGTAGGTAGTCGGATTCCATTTCGAATACCAAAATTCTCGAGGCTGTAAGCTTAGAATATTTTTCAATTCGCATGCCTGCCGTGACCTTTATCAAGTCAAGTCACCAGAAGCCCTTTCCTTTTACTTGTCTTCAAGGAGGAATTTATTCCAGCAGACTTGATGCATCTTGTGGAATACAAATTCGTTCATATATCATTGTACGTAGTATTCTAAAATCTAACCCAAGGATTTAGCAAAAAAAAACACACAAAATGTCACCGTGTCTTGTATTGTATTTGTAACGTTAAGGCGTGGGTGTAATTTTGGAACATAGAACCGTTGTAGAAAATTCTTCAGGGCAAATTCAGAAAGCGCGTCTATTTTAATGTAAATTACGAAATTTCATTATAGATTTCAAGACTTTGGGTTCAATAAATTATTTTGCAAATAAAAAATTTTCACATTGGAAATAATTAAGATCCGCAATTTTAAAATAGGGAACCAATGGCATTTCAGATTTTGGTGATATAATTATTATCATCCTTCGTCGAGGCAATTAGTACAATAGAGTCAAATTGTGCCTTTTTTGTGCACAAGTCTAACAAATCATCTTATTTTGCTTTTGACAGTTAGAAAATAAGGCTAACCATATTTGATTGAGAAGCATGGGGAATCCGACCAACAACCTGTTGATATTGGATTTTTTTCCAGAGAACACAACCGTGTATACGAAAGAAAGAAAGACAGTATCGCATTCCGGATCCATTCGCTTTCTCTGGTATAAAATACATATAAAACAAACTTCTCTTTGTACCAATCTGTCCAGCCCATAAGATAAACTTTTTCCGTGCTATAATCGGCTCACAGAACAATTTCATTTGACAAACGAATAAATACATAGACATTAGTGAATGGCACATTAGCGGCGGCAAGTAAACGGGAAGATTTAATTTATTTATAAAGACATGACGCAGGTAACACCCGCATTTTGGGAGTTACCTGATAAATATTACATTCAAGCACTTCAAAATAGAAAAGTTCAGCTCTCAGCTGTCAATTAGGTCAAATTAATAGCACATTAGTATAACATAAAAAGTAAGAAGTTAATCGAGTTAATCTATCGCTATTGAAGTGGGATTTGGCTACAATTTTGCACAAAACATGAGGTTGACTTTCTTTTCAAGATATCTTTAAAAATAACCTTAGCCACTATGTCCCTACTCATCAATGTTATTAACTGTTTATACTACTTATACTAAGTGTGAAAACTTGATACGCTCTCATATTAAAATGTCACCTTTTACGAAGCCGGCGGCCGCCGGAGTCAAAATATTTATTGAGTCGAGGTTTGATGTCTCTAGATTTCTGTCCACCGGTTTGGGTGTACTAGTGTATTTCAATTTCAATAGTGATACTCAATTTTTTTAGGAGCACAATTTCTAGAAATTCTATTTCACACCTTGAAATGCCGAGGTTACACGAGAAATCCAGATTCCTCTCTAGCTTCACGCAATTCTATAATCATTTAAAGGCTTCCACGGGAAATTAGTCCGCGCATCTACTCGAAATCCGCTTTCCTGGTGTAAGTTACTACTACATAAAGCACTAAATCCAATCGTGTAGGTCTTTTTCAGCTCGACACATGCGGAAATACGCTTTTTATACTTAACGTATTCTCTCCAATCATTAATGCTATTAAAACGAAAATGGATTGACTGATCCAACTAGAATATCTAGAATATGTCTAATATGAATATATTTATACGTACAACGGCGTTGGTTAATTAACCTTTAATTAAACTCAGTCATCACAAGAATAGTACCCTGAATATCGGTAGGGCTCACAAAAAATTTAAATACTAGAATTTGGATCCAAAGAAATATGGATGACAAGTTATGATCCGCACAGCGAAAATGCCATCAATTTTAGTGAAAATCTAGCAGAGGTTGAACACTTTAGTATTATAACTTTCTTAGCACGTTTGCTTGGTATTTTAAGGTTAAATCTAGTGAACTTTTTGCTCATGTCATGTCGATTTAAACGAAGTGTTCGGTGGCAATTCCACAACTAAGTCGAATTCTTAACAGAATTTGAAATGCGAACCCAAATAAGAGAACGACTTCTGCTTGTGGAAAATCCGACTCATCTGGTTATCTCAATCGTTGCAAAATAAAATGAAACAGAAGTGTTCACACAAAATAAGGATTCCTTATATTACGTTCTGTAGGCTATAAAGAAATTGTATATTCATCAGAGAGAGAGAAGACGGCAGTTACTCAATTTAATTTTTGTCGGGAAAAACTTTCAACCTCTACCCTTGTGTAATTACGAGCTAATATATATTTAATTATTTTTATTCAGATTAAGTTGCGAGATTTAATCAGTAGATATGCATAGGTCTGACACTGATGTGCTCACAGTACTTCTCTTTCCTCTCAATCAAACGTTGAACAATCAAAAACACAACAGATCTGTTGAAATTTTCATGACTGACGTAGAAAGTTACACAATACGATGTGGTATCAAACATACACTGGCATTTTACCCATTGCAGCCGAAACCTTATTGGTACAACACTGAGGTTGTGATTTCGGTGTTCCTGTCTGGTTTCCGTGAAATATGCATACTATTGTATAGCAAGTATTATAATGTGCCTTGCACCACAAAGAGAACAGATATTTCAAAACTTGCATCAGACTTGCGTGTATCAAAAATTAGTGTAAATGGTGATTTATACAGAAACCGGAAATGCCACAAGGGATTAACATACATAGAGGAATGGCTGACATTATTCTGAAAAACTTTGAATGAATTTCGCTGTCCGTACATGGTATGTCATTGTAGTAATTTACAACCACCACTTCGTAGCATTCGGCAGGCAGTTCCTTACCATCAGTTTTTTTCCTACTATTGGGCTACTTTTGCTAGGCCAAATGTAGAACGGAAATATTGACCATGTCTTGAGGATACTGTCGAAAGTATCCTATAATAATCGATACTTCCTTATAATTTCGTTGCAACCGAACCATCAGCCAGATATGTCAGAATATTGTTCAGAGCCTTATACGTTTTAGATGGTGTCATAACTTTTCTTAATTTTTTAGATAGGTGAGAACGTGATTAATATCTTTTCAGAGATTCATTATTTAACGATTGTAAAATATCGGTAATAAAACAACGTGCGTGCTAGCCAAGTGACGCAAGACTTTATCTCATATCGACAAGTGCATTGGCTCTTTAATCCCAATCATTGTATTTATGGTGTAATACTTATAATCAGTGAGAGAAATGTCACTCTCGCGTCACGAACCATTTTGTTCGCACACCTTTACGTCACGGCCAAATACCTAGAAAAACAAGTTTTCCGGAGTTTGGGTTAATGTTTACAAAATATTTTAATTCGGCCTATTAAAAGTTGTCGAATTCGATTAACAACAATGCAGCACGCCATGGACATACATGCAGGCAAATATAGTGCAGTGCAGAAAACCGTGGTGAAAGTTTTTGGGTAAAAGTTACTTTCACCGCCCACCAACTTTTAATCAACGTGTCAATAAATTGGAAACCGCGCGTCTAACACTTGCACTACCACCACCACAAAACTCTTCCCCAAAATTTTATGCAGTGGCTTTTCATTTTCATTGTACAACTTCACACTTAATATTCTCTAACCTCATATTTGATTTCCCGACGTAAAATGAAGGAAGAGAGGACAGGAAACATTTACATACAGACAATAAAAAGTCATGACACGACACGACAGAGTCAAGCCGATGATGATGGGACACGAATTCACTTTTCGACTACTTTACGTTATTATTCTTCCTGAAGGATAATAAATGTATCTGCGGGGGTATAATAATCCCAAATCTAACCGCAAGCATTGTATGTACAAGGCCATTGTAAATCATACTTTCTCACCATATTAATTTTCACATTATTACCCCAGGATAGAGTTGTCAATCATAACCTCATCTCCTTCCTTCTTTACATATTCTGGTACAGGATTTTCGTGTTCGTATTGTATTGTATGTATTATAGTAATAATAATAATGTAAAAGTAGTATATGTATTTTATCTTGGAGGTAAAACCCTACGCAACTACTGCATAGATTGTAGACACCTCCAACATATTTTGCTGAACTTTTTTTTCCATTGCCCACACAAAATTTTGCAAAAGTGGTAGCGAATAAGGATCCATATCCTGAGGATAGGGAGTTACCCTTCAAGCCACCACCATCCATATCATAATCTTCAATTTTGAAGAGTAGAAAAGAGAAACTGCGCCTGAATGAAAATCCCTAAGGAAAAGTCAAAACCTAAAGGTTTGGGAAATGTGTAAAACTTGGAAAAGGGATGAACAAACGAAAGGCAATGGGGTTGAGTATCTTTTACTTTACAGGATATATGTATGGGTAAATTTTCAAAACCGGGACCTGGAGCGGGTAGTCCATTCCACAACTCATCCACCTTTTTCCCCGACACTTTCTCAACCAAAAACCGTGTATAAATATAATCTGTCCACCCTGGATGTCGCATCATTTCCCATTTACATTCCACCTTTGCTTTTTCCTTTCTGTCGAGCCGTGTCGTGCAGTCACTTTATAAAATAAAATAAAATAAGAAACAAGAAGTCATAAAGAAAGAACAACCTGAGGAAATCTCAAAATATTTTAACATTCTTGTGCGCTGACGACAAATCTAAACCGAAGAGAAAGCCAAAGCCAAAGCCAAGGCTTACACTTGTACTTTCTACTTTCACTCAAATCTACAACTTTATTTCCTGTAAGTAAAAGTAAGTCTCAACCCTGCTTGCTGTTGATTGTAGCACTAATATAATTTAGGTTGTCCACTTTAGACAAAATTTACGACCATTTTCAAAATTATGTGCTGTTTCTTTATAACGACTACGACGCGTCTACCATGCTGTAGCAATACGTAATATTATATATGTATTTACGTACCCTGGATTGGGCGGATAATTGGACAGGAAAATGACATGAAGCAAATTAACGTGTCGTACACTGTCATTGTCTTTTCGAGTCCGTTTGCATTATTGCATGGGAGTTAAACATGCAGCTGGAGATATGGACGACAAATGTTTCGCGTGCAAATGTAATAATTCATTCCAAATTCCAACGAATGAATAGGAAAACACATTTCTCAGTAGTGTTTTTTATATCCGTTAACTAGCTGCTGATACTATGGCAGATTATTTCCACGAAATAGGATAGAGCAGGCGCACAAATGAGTACTTTTTCAGTTTTGACAAAAAAAATAAGGGAAAAAAGAACAATACATGCCAATTTAGCTTCTATTTTATTTGTTCTCACCTAGCCAGACATTATCGTATATTTTTTTTCTCATACAGAACACCGGAAAAGTCTCTACATCACCTTCATAAAACCACTTGACTGGAAAATCTTGTTTAACTTTTGGAATAAACATGAAGCAAGGAAGTTTGACCACAGTTCGACTGAATCAACCCCTCATGTCAATCGCCCTCATCACGATCACAATTCTCCTCATTGCTGGAACTCGACAAGTTCAAGGTACAATTTCTTTTAGTACCTACTCTATTTCTTGTGGGAAGGAGTTTCCAGTCTTTAATTGGAATTCTTTGCAATCTCGAATAATTATTCCCTTAAACGAAGTTATAGTGTGTTTTAGAGATTCGATTGAGTGATTTTAGCATTCGAGCATTTTTCAGTTTATCTGAAAATTGGACCCGCAATCGTTGCGGGCTGTCCAAAATCTCAGCATTTCTGATTTGCACTGGCATATTTAATATTAAGTTATGGATACATAATATCATTCTGGAGGTTTGCATGAAATTGACAATAAGAACAAGGATCTTCATCGTCTTTTTTTTAAATAATTTTGAACTTCCATGGAGGAGAGCCTACGTTGCAATGCCTTTATAGTCTGTAATTCATATGAAATATCAGAATTTTATTTCGGAGCTAGAACATAATAATATCGAAAGACCAAATATTTAACCCGACAAATTCTGATCCATAGCAAACTGATTCGGAATATCACCTAACATAAATTTTATGTTAGAAATTATTTAAAGAAGTTTTGTATTTGCAATTATAATTCAAGGAATGAACATGTGTGTGGTTTGAAACTCCTACACGAATTCAGAATTCTCTTGATCTGTTTTAGAATTTGAAGTGTTCCGGTAAAGTATTTATGAAGTCGAAAGTGTCAAATCTACCAAAGTACAGTCTACGCCCACACAAACGTTGAGCCTCTTTCCTGTCTACTTTGATTTTGACTAGTTTTCCGTAACACTCCAATCCAATTATCGCTTCACACTGTGCCCTTCTGAAAATTAGTTGTGAGAGGCAAAGAGAAGATTACGGGATTCCATTTAGTGGAACAAACATGCATATTTTAGCATGAAATGATGGGTCATGTCATGTCCTCCTGTAGTGTTATCATTAAGTTCAAAGGATCGTGGTTTTAGATTTTGAGCAGAAACTACTTCAGAAGTCATCATCGTCAATACATTGGCTCAGACAGAAAATAAATCTGATTTTCAGTCACTAACCGTTCTCTACATATCGTAGTAGTCTGCTTACGTTTTCTTCTCATCCTAAGTTCATTTCGAAAAAATCGTTCTACGTGAAGTATTCACTCCCACTGAAACTCATAGCGTACGTACCCGCAAAAAATTTTCGGGATTTCGTGACGACGGTTTACGGCTAAGCTATATATTTTAAGTGTCCTCGACGAATTGGTATTTTCATTATGTCAAATGTCGCCTCATTTTGTGAGTCTACACATTTGCAATGTAGCCAGATCGCCTAGTTTGTGGTGTCCACAACTGTACCATACCATGGTTGGGAAATCCACAATTCTGTCAATCAGATTTATCAGATCGAACTGTTTTCTGTAGGCAAATATTCATTTTGAAACAAAAACTGGAAGAAATATCCAGTAGGCAAATTCTTCGTCATTTTAATTTATAAGTTGAAAAAGTCCTACTAAGCTGACTTGGTTTCGCGACTACAGGAAGTGCTATAGAGAAATAATCTAGGGATGACGTAACTCTAAATTATATACTCACCCTAAGGCTGAAACACTTGATACAGTTTACTCTCATGCGTCAGATTAGTAACAACGTCGGTAGTTTCTATCAAATTATGCCACGGTCCTATTTTGAATGTTAATGTCTTGTAATGTTGTCGCGTTCTCGGAATAAATTAATGTCGTATTAAAGGAAATGGCCTACACGCACTCGAAAATGAGTTAGTAATTGGTGTTTATTGGTAAGGAGAAACCAAGTTCTGCTTCTACGTTTCTTTACTGTAATACATTGTTAACGAAAAAACGAAAGAGCTTTTACTCTCTTTTTCTTTTGAGTTATGAGGTTTATTTCTCTCACTATAGGAAATAAATACCCTTTTGACAATTAACACCCATCCTCTCTGATTACTTTGTTTTTCTTTATCATCACTCTTGATTAGGATTGTTTTGTTGTCACTTATTTGTTTTTTTCTCATTATTTCTGACAAGTACGTGTTCTCCAAGTGTCCCTATTAATCGCTATTGTGTATGTGCCACATGCGTAATATTAAATCAGGAAACAGATCACACACCAACTACATATCATTTTTACCCCAATGTGACAACCGCGTGCTAGCTCCTTTATAACGTCGTAACCATGTTCCCCCGTGCAGTTTCAAAATCAAAAAATATTATCTACCACTTCAATTCATAAGAATCACATTATGTTAGTATTAACCATTAAAGTAAGGCTATGCCGTTTATGTAAATAATGCTGTATGGCCGGAATGTAAGAGAATCGACAGCTTACGGAAAGATCAGTGGGGAGAAAGCAGAGAAACTGATTCCGTATGTTGTCGGTACCGGAGTGTAGTCGGCGAAGCATTTGTCCTGCTATAAGATTGAATAGCTGACCGAGATCTCAAAACGACCAATCATGAAATTATTAGGAAGAACTTCTATATGAATTAGTGAAGAGAAGGTCAGGGTCATCCAAATCTCAATCCAATTCTGTCTTTATTGTCAATAATCATAATATCACAATTGCAATTAAAACTAATTCATTTGTTCCGGAATTCGTATTGAATCAGTCGAAACAAGTTGTACACAGTCACACGCTCAGACAGTGCGAGTCGAATGAAACGCTGATTCGAGCGAACAGTACGCGAAAACACAGTAAATGATTTTCGAACATTTTGGATTTAACTCATCACAAGAATTAGTACTAAAAAAAACAGCTACTGGTCGAAGAAATATAAGAATAGAAATTGCCAAAATTGCGACTCAGAAAGTAGTGAGCAGATTTTCATAAGAAATTATTCCGTAGGATTTTACATGTTTGTATTCAAAATGATTCACAACCCTCTGTATGGATAATATCACGCATTCTACTTCTGAGAAAGTCGTGAAAGTACTGTATTTTTTATTCATCTCTGTCAAGTAGTTAGGTTCCATTCAAGAGAGGAGTTGCAATTTATCTGTTCACGTTTCTAAAACATTGTCATATCACAGGTTGTTCCGCCTTTGATGTTCCAGGAAGAGTTTTATTGAATTAGATTGAAGCATCCTTCAGGAGTGCCACACCAAATTTTGCTGGCTTACTTTACCGGAAATATTTATTCCAAACAAGTGTCCTCAATGACTTACCTTTCTCCAATTTTCTGCGAACTTCTTTCTACGCCTTCAATCTTAAGCTGGTATTGAATGAAATGAACCAGGAAATGCGATGGCGGACAAATAAACTAAGATTTTCCCGAAAAATCCGTTCTGGACATAAATCTCATTATTAGCTGTGTCCCTTAGGAATTTCTCTAGCAATGGTGAGTCATTGTTAGGCCCATGCGTTAATATCACCCACAACAAAATGAAACTGATTCCGATTTTCTATGATTTTAATCAAGGAACTGGATTAAATTATTACTACCCTTTTATCGTATGGCGACACAATCTTTAGAAAAGTTTTCCGAGGTTCAACTTTCTCCGCCAATCGAATTTTAATAAAATATCCGCAGAGTAGAATTCAGTCATTTCTCCCGAAGAAATAGACCTTTCTTTTTCTCATCTTCTCCGCTGCCCAGATAACTCGGACGGCATTAAATGTTCTACAGGAATGATTGCGTTGGTCACTTACAGACTGTCACTGAACAGACGAAAAATTATATTATCCTCTGATTTAGCCATTAAAATCTTTAAAATAAGGTATTATTTTTGAAAACATTGAAGTAAATGTGTTGTTGACCAGCATCCAACCCTTTTATTGAAGTGTTCAATTTTCTATTTTCTTTACCTCCAATACTCAAATACCTCAGACTTATCTCCTCAAAGACGCTCACCGTAGTTTGGAAAGCCAGCACATTTAGAGAGATCTTAAGTGCCGTCGTTAAGAGCAAAGTCTTGTACTGTCGTGACACTTCCGAAGCATGTGGGCTTAGAAAATTGAGAGTGAAATTCTATTCATCCGACGGACTATAACCACACATACACCGACACCTTATCACTTTATTAGTACTACTATAGGTTCATAATGACATAAAATCTGACTTCAGTTCAGATCGGAATTAATTATCAATTGGCAACGTTAGTTTCAACTTTTTATACTCCCTTACGAGGTTAGTGGCTTTCAGGGATTCTTAATTGTGTCGATCAAATACTGAAGTGATACAGTATTCGTTCATTGAGTGAACGAGTGTTGTGTATATATTTAATTTATGGTTTGATACTTTAATTCAAGTCAAAATCACTCATTCTATTTGAAACTTCAAGAGAAATATCGAATTTTAAAACAATTCACGCGGATGAAAGAAAATAAATAATTATTAGAGTATTTCCTACTTCCTTTTCTGTAAGTTGTAAACTGCACTGGAGGATAGAACTAAAGTTACAATATTCTATTGAGAAATAATATAACATGAGTGAAACCGTTATTAAAAACATATTTAAACTCTGGCATAGTAAATAAATTTTGCATTTCCAGCTACCTTCTCCAGTTTAATTTGAATTACGTACTCTTTTAAATCATTACAAAAAATAAGTATCAACTCAGTAATGCCAATAATCGATTTTAGCCCTGCCTAAATCGAACGTATACAAACGAAGATTAATTGGGCGAAGATTTCACGGATGAGGCTGAAGCCTCTCCTGCAGATGAGCTTCTTTAATCCAAGATCTCACGTATAAACTATACCTGAAATCTACATGATTAATTGTTTACGACCCCTGAACCAGAAATCTAGCTGGTTCGATCTTTTACCCGTACCGTATATTACATACCTGGAAAAGTGAACTTGATTCTCAGACGTAAACATGTCTATAAAAAACGGATGGTCTGAATTGACTCATAAAACAAATCCTCGTTATTTGATTTTGATTTGTTATTGTCTTCGAACAACGGAACAACTGAGAGGGATTCATTCAATGAAATATGACACAAAAGAAAACGTTAGGTTATACGCAGTAGATTCAAGAGAAGCATAAAAATACTCGGAAAATTTTACCACTAGGATTATTTCATTTTTGTTCAGGTGGATGCAGTCGATTTGGTCACTCTTGTTTTGGAGCTCATGGAAAACGTGCAGATTTGCCGAATAGTTTTGAGATGGGTCAATCGAATACCAACTATGACGTTCCACTAGGCTATGTCCAGTCTCCGGGCTATATTTCGTTACCAACAAATTTGAACACCAACAACTACAGAAGGATTTCACCCTATCTCATCGACTGGGTACATTCAATTAACCAGAGATATTAATTTAATAGGATGAGACTCTTAATATCAATAAGAAGTATATTATTGTTTTTAGATTATGTCTGCCCACGGTGGTGAAATTAAACCACAGCAATCAGGAAATCTGAAAGAGGACATCCAACCTTTGGAAATGCGGAGAAAGTAATGAGTTTGGATTTGGATTGAGTCGAAGAGGATGAAGATGAAGATGAGGACGATGAGTCTGTCTTTCTTTAATGAAAAATGTTACAGAGATAGATATTATTGTAGTTGCAATTAGGTGCTTCTTGAATAGAATTCCTGGGAATATCATTACATTACTTAGTCTAGACTCTATATAAATTCTTTGTATAAAAAAAAATTCTTATTGTTCAAGTAAAATAACATTGACTCTGGGACTGGTCTTCTCTGGAAGTCTCTGGAAAAATTCACATATAAATATTTATAGCTTCTTTCGTTCGCAAGAATAGTCATTGCTTCATTTTTATGATGTTACTTCAAGTATGTGGATAGAATTGAAAATTGAAATGGTTTAGTGGTGTAGTCAATTAAATAGAAATTTACCAAATAATATCATTTACTAGATAAATAAATTGCAGCAATTGTTCCTTGCAACAACTTTCAAGGAAATATGACAGCCCGCTCTCGTCCTACCGTCGATAAAATATAAGTCACAAAGAGTAACGTTAACTATGTACGTGTTTCTCGCTCATTATGTGCAAAATGTATTGAAACAAAATGTGTTTCATTAACCTATTTCGAATTATTAAAAAATAATTATGCTTTTAATTCCGAAGTTTATTTGCCCTTCCGCGTCATTTTTATATCATTTATGCAGAAGTAATGGTCATCATTAGTAAAAAATATACTTTCTTTCACACCAGTCAATTGCAATTTCCGACGGGATATTATTTATTTGGCACTATTTATACTGCATTATGTCTCTTTACTTTATGTCTATGTCATCCCTATCGCCACTATTTTAACTACTTCCGTACACCATAAAATACTATTAACATATATTCATACTATATGGAGATATTGGTATGACGGCATTATAAACGTAATTAATATCATAAATATAGTAGAGGCGCTTTTTTTATTTGATTGGACGTGTTTCAAAATGCACTGACATCAAAACGGAGGAATGAAACAATAACAAGAAGCTTCATTTCATGATTTTTTTTACACACGACCCTCCACTAAACAACCAAACTCCGTTGACCGATTAGATCCTTCGTATAGTATACACTACTTTGTTTACACTAATTAAAAAATAAATTAGTACAGTCCATGCGCTGTATATAGTTTTCCTCCTTACATTCTGGGGGTGCGAAAGAATTACTACTGTTTAATATTAAATATTTCCAAATACGTACTAAGAATTGACAAGACTAGTTTGTAGTATCCATCATAAAATTCTCTACAAAATTCATATCTGAGAGTTTCATCCACTTCCAATGGTTCAGCTTTCTCTGGGTTGACATCAAATGTTGTAATTCTAATTAAATAAAGAACTGGGCAGCCCAGATCAGGTAAGACAGTTGAGTAATTCACACGGATAAGGACTCGAGAACTGCACTTTGCTGCGATTGACTGTTCTGCGATTGACGGTTTCTTTCGAAATATGTTCAGTTGGACTGACTTGGTTAGCTGATACAAATGTAGGTGACTTGTTGTTCCGATCGAAGCAGGTCATTTCAGCTAAAACTTTTCCGCTAAGGATTTTTCCGCTAAACTTTATCCGCTAAAATTTTTTCCGCTAAACCGTTTACCGCTA
>JAQFYE010004629.1:0-13087 GCA_034694305.1 Protaphorura glebata
AGTGGCTAATCATCCTACCTGTTTTCTATGTTCGACAAAAGAAGTTGTCGTGTGACAGGTCAAAAAAAACGGGCAGCCCACATGAACCATGTTTCTATTGTCTCTCCATTCCTTTGATTTTGACTCTAAGTTATTCCTTCAAAATTGATCATCATTTACCGACCAGGACTTTACCAAAATCCAAGGCTCTTTGGAACCAGACGTGTATTTTCAAACTGTAGAACAAAAATTTAGCCATTTTGAACTTCAACCCAAATCTGGTAAGGTCATTCGGCCCTGTCATCCCACAACTTAATAAACTATATTTATTATAAATAAACTTATATAATAAATATGTTGTGAGTTGACATTTTAACTGCACGAAGCCAAATAGTAATGACAGGTAAGCTAAGATTTTGTTCTTGTATTTTATTGGCATTTTTTTTTCTTCGATCATTAAGTACGACCTAGCCCTAGCACCCGAAGGTTCCTTGACACGCCCTTTTAATTGGGATTCACAGATGTCAGGGATGTGACGGGTTGTACCACCCAAATTAAGTTAATCGCACTTCAAGACAATCAAATACACACAGTAGTCATACTTAAAATGCTTTGGTTTTGCCAAGAAATTTTTGCGTGATGGTGAGAAATGTCGTGCACGATTATCAATTGCATAGCAAGTTTCTCAACAACACGCCATTTTTACCAGTAGTTCAGTGAACTGTAATTTCGGCGGTACCTGTCACAAAAACATGAACAAAAATTGCTAGCATTTAAAACAAATGTGCCAATTAAATCATTATCTGATGACATGTAGAAGTTAAGTAGAAAATTAAGGCAATTGATGATGAACTTTCTCGCAGATCTTTCGTTCACGCAATGGCAATGGCATGGTACCCTTAAAAAACTGGCGTTTTGCCGATTTCATGAGTTTTCGAGGCTAGTCCAGCAATGTTACAATGAAATGAAATGTCGTTAGGTCGAAAATGACACAATATTTGTGAAATTCAAAAAAACACGAGCGACGCCGTACGGTACCTCAGTTTGCATTTCTTAATCCAAGGTACATAGAGAAAATGTCGACCATAGAGGAAGTCCATATTTGAAAGCGAGTGAAGAACTGTTTGACCAATATTCGATTTTTTCCACAAAGAAGAAAGTCAGCATGCGCCCAAACTTGGCTAAATCAACAAGTGTCTTCTTAACAAGTGAGCTGAGTTGAGTTGAGAGGTGTCTACAAATTGGACATTATCCAAAACAAAGAAGCGCCTGGGAATCAACTAAGACTAAATGGAATAGTTTATGACAAAAGGTAAGTCGAATTGTGTTTTGTAGCAGACAAATGGCCGAGATCAGCCATCCTGCCATGGCGTGGGTCAATGGGTCCACACAACAAGTCAAATGAAGTCTAAGTGAGTGAGTGACTCATGATCTCATCTCATCTTCGTATCACATCTCCAAAAAACCCATTATAGAAAATTCATCTTGTAAATCATTCCCTTTTACAGTGGGGAATGCTCACAAAGAATCAACAACTTCAAAAGACACAGACACAGGCGCATTAGACATCCAACCCAGCAGCCCCAAAACTTCTTAATCTCAAAGAAGCAGGGAGGTAATGAGGGGAAATTAATAGTGGAGGATTGGAATGATCTGCATTCCAATCCTCAAATCTTCAAATTCACCTTCTTTGTCTCAACCAATGCCAATCGTTCTGGGGCTAAGGAATGGGATATGATAAAAACTACAATCATTAATTAACATTCGCCATTTTTCGTAAGAATAAAAGGTCAAATATCCGCCTACTTGTCATGAAGAGTGGGTTCACTTTGGATTTGACCTAAGGAAGGTATCCCTAATTGTAGGGAAAACATGTAGGAGGATTATCTCTAAAATGCCACCAAAACTATTCTTAATAAATTAGCATCCGCCATTTTCGAAGAAATAAAGTCAAGTAAAATGTTGGCTTTACACTTGGACCTAAGGAAGGTACCGCTAGTAGTAGGAATACCCTGTTAGAGAAATTTCATTTTAAAGCCCGCCTGATGGGTCGAAGCTTCATTCGCATCCTATGGATGCAGTTTATTGACCGTGAGCACCTCTAATAGTATTGATTCCCATGAGAAATTTCTCCGACAGTTTATGTTGTTTATTTCGCGAATAAAAACACTTATCACAAATTACAGAAATTGCCCATGTATGCATGTTTTTCCAGCTTTATAAATATTAGTGTAAAGGAGTAATGGTGATAATAATAAAAATATAATCATATAAAATTTCGCTAAGCGTCATTCCATCATATAATATGATAAAGATATTAAGGCATTGCGTTGGATTGGAATTTTTGCAGTCGCATGTGCCTGACTCCTTCCCGTACATCCCGTTGTTGGTAAATTGCTGGGAGGCAGAGAGAAAATTCCTGAGCTTATAAATTAGAAGAAAAAAAAAGAGTTGTATTCAAATCCTGTTGATGGTCTGTGTTGCTTATCTAGCATGACAGTGAAGTGTGGGAACAAAATGTTTTCTTTTAAATCTATCCATTATCTTGACTACTAGCTCATTCAATCACACAAATATTCAACAATTTGAGTGTCGATACAACAGACGTATGGTTTGCTGTACAAAAGTTGTAGTTGTTTCCATTCAGTTTTTGCAATTCCTTCCTGCGGTCTCTGCAGCGTCCATAAAATGGTTGCAGGTCGGAGTGGAAAAAAATGGAATATTGCAGACGCAGACCGAGACCAGGGATTATTTTTCTTTTCATAAAAACGAAGGTTCAAGTTGATGATACAGATGAGATGAGAGTGGACTCGTAATTCGTACTTCCTTAATTTCAACTCTCGGAGACATGGAGCTATGAAACTATGTAAATTGTAAATGCCAAAATGCCAGTCTTCTCGATGAGGGAAGGCGATGACGACTATTTAGTATTCAATCGGCCTCACACGGTGTTCAACTTGTACTAAACGTCAACTCCAGTTTGGCAAACTGCCTTTGTCAATATTCCATTCCTACATCCCTGTTTGACTGCCTACAAGGTATTTTACATAAAGATAAGTTTTTGGTAACAAGTTTAAAGATTTTACTCAAGATCCAGATACCCTACATGATTTGATTGGTTTCAAGGTAGTCGTCAATGTCGCGGGGACGTGACCCCGACAAGACATAAAACTTACTTTGCCAATTGTCTGCCGACGACCAAAACACAGGGACAAGTAATGGCGTCACTAAATTCAAACATTCGAGCCGTAAAGTGTCTCAACAAACCCTTAACAGAATCCTTGATATTTTATATCTTGCGATGAATGGGTTAGACTTTCATTTAGCCCCGGGGAGGTACCCCTAGTACTAGGGAAGACTCTAGTGCATGCAAATCACTCTAATGCCACACGCCTTACACTGAGAACGTTATTATTAGTGAAGTTAGCAAGAATTGCATGTAGTACCAGTGTGCTATAAATAGACATTCGATGAAATACGTGAAACATCCGCACATTTTTTCTTTGCCTGCAGTAGGAATCGAACCTTCACCTTAGCAAAGTAGAATGTGGCCTGTACCTGTACCAACACGTATACCAACACATACGACTCTATTACAACTAAAGTTTGTGCAAAACAGAACAAAGATTGGACATTGTATGATAATCTGTACAAAAATGGTTCATTAGTTTGAACATGGAAATTAAGAATAAGTTGATTCTTTTTTATTTAAGAAATGTCGTCTTGTTCCATAAACTAACTACAAAAGTCTGTGAAAGATGTCCGACGGACACCGACACCACCAGTAGTCCTCGTATACAAAAGGACAACTAATTGAGTCTCCTTTTTTTCGACGTCGCCAAAGTCGCAAATCAGACTCTGAGTCTGACATGTTCCCTCATCAAATCCCCATTGACCCTGCATGAGGTCGTGGTCAAAAACACTTAATCGAATCGACGACCGTTAAAAATTCTTAAATACTATGAATTGCTCCTGGTCGTCGGCAAAATCTATGCAGTAGAAGTGTAGGTATTCGCAATACAATTCATTTGATATTCGAAGTCTCTTACTCTCATACAAACTGACAAGGTAAATATTATGCAAATTATCAGGAGGCTGGACAATACATGCAATTCCAATTCCAATGGCAATGATCAAAATCTCATATTAACCATGAAGTCAATGCGAACTGGAAAATCTGGTCTGGTCGGTTATTCCCTCCACACTCCTGTATTCTGGTGACAACATCTTCATTGGTTCTGGCAAAAGGTGAGGTATGTCGGAATCAAGTTTAAAAAACTTAAGTTCAATCAAACAAATCATTTCGTTTGTCTGATTTCATTCAAAACTTTTGAATGTTTTATGCACATTGCCAAAGACGAACTGTTTAAGTAGGGAATATTAAACAAATTAAGTTTGTTCGTAAGTAATCAAACAAAAAGCCGGCCAATTGTGTATAAAATATTGTACACAAATAAGTTTGTTCATATAGCTAGGCGATCATAAAATGAGACAGCCATTTGTGTATAAAATATTATACACGAAGTTTTCTTTGTAAACATAGCATAACGCATTTGTTTAACCGAAATGTCTGTGTGGTAATGAATTCCTATTTCTTTTTTTTTACAGAATTTTTGTAATTGTATGAACCACTAAAATTTGCATTTGTCATTGTCAATTGTCCCTAAGAACTGAACTGACTGAGCTTGATCTTGATCTTTGACTGACCACGTAGCGTAGCAGACGAAAAAAAACGTAATAAAAATTGTTGAGCTTAAAAAGTGAAAGAAACAGTATAGTTAAGTATGTGTTAGATGAATTTTTGTCGTGCCTTCATATCTGGACTTGTCCCCACCTTGGGAAGCTTCGCCACTTGTAAAACCTCTACCTCTTTATCTCTTCCTCTCTTAAGACAAAAGAGATTTAATCCTTTAACGCCGTAGACAACCGTCTTGATTTATGCCTTTGTACTCGATGAACTGAAACAACTTGTCTTTGAACAGCTTTTGGCATCATATTGTTGTCCTACACTTGCACAGACTATAACCTTTGCGATTAACAACTTTAGTCGTTAGAAATAATCTGCACGCGGGGAACACAGATACAATGCATGTAAATTTATTCTTATTATCCCTCGTGTATTCGAAAACAACACTAAAGTTAATGCACATATTAATTGACAATGTGTCAATGCATGGACAAATATCGCTGTGTAATTTTTGTTTATCCGACGGGAGATACCCCCAGTAGTAGGAACGAATTTCCTCGAATATCTACCTAGTGTCTTAATTAAATACTAATATTTTCCGTCCTTGTCGACACCTGACGGGTAGGATAACCAAGTCGTGAGTCTAGTCTAATGAGCATCACAACCTAAATCCGTGTATTATTATTAATGCAAGGAGAACATTCTAAGAGGAAATTTGAGGTCATCATGATCTCATTTCTTCCTCGGTAAAGAATCTTAAGCCCTGACGACCAGGGAAATGCATTAGCGAGAAAAGCCACTTAAAGTACTGAATATGAAATCAAGTAGTACACCTAGGTTTAGGCAACCCATTAAAGCCTTATCCACATATTTTCACAGAGCTCAAGTAAGTAGTCGCGCGGCCACGGAAATAATGCCAAGAATGTTTAACCGTTTCCTAATATTTTTCCTCATCTCCGTCTCCACATCCTAAACCGGTCAAATTATTAAACCAACTCAAGGTAAAGAACCAACTTAACAAAAAGAAATATGTTTTCTCGGAATCTTCAAAAACAACAAGATTTTCCGTTTTCCATCAACTTTGTTATTTTTATGAAAGTTTCCTCGGAGGATTTACTAGTAATACTCTAGAGAATCTCATTAGACCCACATTGAGAGGCCATTCAAGAAAATCTCCCATGGAGTTTCTATTATTCCTTCTCAGGTAGAACAAAAAGGCTCGGGCAAGCGGCGAAAGGCAAATAATTACATTTACCTTAACAAAAAGAAATCGAAATCCAAGAAAACACCCAGAGATCAAAGATTTTTCAAAATCTCGGCAAAAAATCAAAATTAATTGACAAAGTGTTCCTAGTCCTGATTTGAACCTACATGGCAAGGTCACGGGTTCTGGCGCCTGACATGACGTGAATCTGATTGAACCAAGGCATTGATGATGACTGAGAGCCGTGACCAAAGTACCGCGCAGTATAAGCATACCTGGAGGATGATATCGCAGATTTTTATGCCTAAGGGACTTGTGTACTTAAAAAGTTTCAAAAATAATGGGTCCACTATACTACATTGTGTCCCTTAAGAAAGATACATATACAATACACGGTTGAAGGGACAAGGAAAGGTACTCATGGGCCCGTGTCTTGTGTCCAGGTAAATGTTAATACTTTTGAACTTAAAGTGCAGCCTATGTTCTGCTTCACCTGCTGGGACCCTTTAGGGGTTCAAGTTGGTTTTCTTTTAAGAGAAGATGAAGTACCAAGGCAGTAAATAACATTCAACTTCCTAGTACTTGTAGCTAGAGTTTCAAATTCTGGACTGAAAAGTAAACCGGAGCTGTCCTTCTTCACGGGACCGTTCCGGCCCACAAAAGACGGACCAAAATTTCTCTGAAAAGCATATGCAACAGCCTTTTTAGATTTCAAGGATCCAGCACCCAGTCCTTCAAAAGGGCACATTTGGCAGGCAAAAGACGTAACAAAACCGAATAAAAGTACTCCAGCTTCAGCTTGGTGTTTTGTGTAACCGAATCCCATGTCCTGAGAATTTGTCATAAGCTTAACCCTAACCGCCATCTTGTATTGTGCTGTATTTACTCGTATGAAGAATTTTCCAGTACGCAGAATTGAAAGATTACTGAACAGAATTTTCCCTATTTTTTGCCTCAGCCATTTAAATGACATTGATTCATCAGTGACTGTCCTTAACTCCTACTCTAAATATGGTAACGTTTGAAAAATATTGTGAATTCGAGGAAAGAATGATGGAATGTTGTGGCAAAGCTAAACTGTAGCAAAGTTTTCTTTGCTACTTGGTTGAACTTCATCACTCTTGAATTTTTGCCAGGAGTGGTATTGTTGTTGTTGGCTTAACCAATTCATCTAGTGGTGTAATCTTCTCATAATCTGTACTCGCTGAGTTGCTCACTTGTCAAAGCAGCGGTAACAACAACACTCGAATTCTAATATACTGATTACTTTGGCAGATACAACGGACTACGGAGGAGTTACACGAAATGAAATGCCTCTGAAGAGTGACTTTGCAACTTCCGATAGGAGTTTCAGTGCAGTGGAATGTGCAATTCAAATTCAAATTCAAATTCAACCGTATAATAGCTCATCGTATCAACTCCATTCATCCGTTTGTCTCAAAATCTATTGTTATGGATCATCCAATTGGTTTAATTTCTTCCCGAACAATAAAGTACCAAGTAGTCTATTCCAAAATTGGATAGAGTGAATTAAATTTAAGAATGGAAATTGTGATTGATTCTGCCGAAGATTTAAGATTCAGATTCCTCGAACACCTTTAGACCTGCGCGCTTCACCGCATATCTTTAATTTTGTCTTCTGAGAAGATCGATTGAGAAGTTGATTTTTTTAAAAGTTGGCAAGATTGATCTCACGGTCGGTGTTAATACAATAATGTCTGATGAGATTTCGTCAGGCCTGACCGACCGGCTCTCTGCCTCAGGATGATTCAAAATGACCTATCAAGTTGAATTGAAAAGAACCTGACTAACTTAATTGCATTCATTCCTAGGCGCTTCTACAATTCATACATAAGAACAATTCCATTGTTGAACATTCCTAAAGGAAATTTAATTTCTGTTCGACCGGTCGGCCTACCGTACAACGTTTGCAATTGCCGCCGAAGTGTGCAAGTATTTTTTGGAATGGAATCCTGATCGCTTGTACCTCCAGCATCCAAATTTTTCAAGATAAGGTACCGAACATCATTGCAATTCCTACAAGTACTTCAACAAAACCCCTTCATGTCATGACTGACAAAGGCAGCTAACCATATTTGCACGTAAGAAATAACAAGTCCGTGATCTCGAGCCATTTTATCCTTGCGAATTTTTTTTCTTGTAAAATATGTGTTTATTACAACAATCGAGGAATCCGCCTTCTCACATAAAGAAATGATGGTCCGGCTATAACAAGACTTTCGGCACGATTCCTAAAATATAGACATTCTTGGGAATATGAAGGTCATGGGGTACAAAATAATGTTGATTGCTATACGGTGCAGTACGCGCATAACCTGTCATTCCCAATGTTCTTAAGTACTTGTACATAATCGTGTCAACAATCAACAACAGTGCAGTGGGAAATAAATTTTACTCATGTCAATACTCCCGGATTTATCTTGTTTTTCTTTCATCGTTCATGTGCAATATGCTGTAGTAATAATTTAACGAAATATGACATGCCGTACCGGTGATTCGGCTCTAAATTATAACTGCTAGAAGTGCAAATGGTGAAACTCAAATGCTCAATCATATTTCGAATTTTAGTGGTGGTGACTGCTCATATTTTCTCCCGAATTTTTCCGAATTTTTCCCTACAACTAGCGGCACCTTTCAAGGTTCAGCACGGTGAATGTTAATTAGTGTGTGTATTTTGATGGAACAATGTCGTCACTTGTTGAAATTGTAAAGTATATGCAAAAAGCGCCCCGATTATGGAATTGTGCAGAATATCGCTGCCGTGACTGTCGTCCCTCGAGACTGTGGATGCGGCACAGCGACATAAAAACAATAAAAGTTTTAAGTTTCGCAAAGAGACATCAACTAAATAACGCCAGGCGCCATTTCAGCATTTATTGCTGTTGGTCAAAATGCAGGAAGCAGGTAAAAGTTGAGAGAAGATGTTTTAGTGGGATTGGCGTGGCAGTAGTGGTTGTTGTCGTTGCCTTGTCGGGCCGACGGCCAGGAGCTCTTAAGAACTTGAGAAGCCGCGAAGACTGAAGCCGATCCCCTTTATCTCTCTCATAAGATTTTCAGTTTTCCGAATAAATAAATCAAGTTTATGCAACAAGTAACACACAATCTCAGTCAAGTTGTTCTTGTTTTTTTAACAAACAAGGATTGTAGGCAGGTCGACGCGACAGGCCGTGCCATGCATTTAGTAAGGTGGCCCTTGAGAGCCAACCCGTCGCAGTCTCAGGGATTTTTCCACAACCCCCACCCGCACCTTCTGAATTTCAGATCAACATACTCGGAGACATTACCGATCCATAAACATGATGTAAATGATTGTTGTTTTTCTTCTAACAATGTGGGTAGGATCATTGTTCCTTACAAAAGGTTATCAATGGGCCTTACCAGAATTTGGCCCGAAATATTTGCTCCACCATAGAGATCTCGCATTTTGGTCAAACCGTTCCTCTTGTGTTTGAGCAAATTATACTTCTTTTAATAACACACAGTTTTTGCCGAAACAGCGCAAATTCTTGAAATTTTTTAAGGTATTCTACTTTTGATTTGTACTTTGCTCTAACAAACGAGCGAATAGCGTGGGAAAAGTGACTTGCACGGAGAAATTCATGAAGACTGTTCAATTTTGATATAAAAAAGAACATGGCGGATGAAACTGTCATCGTTTTAAATAATTTCCCAGCGAAGATTTGAATTTGATTACAATTCCCGTTGTGATAGAAATTCCTTTCCATAGCGATAATGAAATTCTTAGCTGAATGAATGAGCCCTGAGTATGTACTTGTTGAATGGATTGAGCTAGCGTTAAGGAGATCAAGGTTTGCCATCTGATCTGATCCTAAGACTCAGTTGCTTACGTGATAAAACAACGCGTAGAACTAGATTTTGCAGAAAGATAAGATACTGGCAATTAATTAAGCACAGGTTTGAGTAAATGGTTAAAGCTTAAGCAATATGAAACTACAGACATAAAAACACCACTAAACTAAAGTACTATGAGTATGACCTAGGCTAAGATCAATAAACTTGAGCTACTGCTACCTCCTTGTAATTATTATGTAGATGGACCTATAGTGGTTGGAAAGAATTCATTCCTTTTGACTCCTTAACACTTTATGATGTCGGGCGGTCTGGGCATAACTCAACCTCGCTGCTGGTTTTCTTATTTGACGACAAAAAATTTAAAATAAAAAATATTTGACGTGACGGCGACACGATTTAAGTAAAAATCTGCTCAAAACTCAACGTCACGTACAAAACACAATTTCATACATTACAAATCTCTTTAAGAGTCACAAAGGTTTACGTTCAATAATAAATTATAAGTTTAATACGGTTCATGTCTGTCAGACTAAGGTTTGTCGGTGACGGAAGAATTTTAATGCTTAATTGCAATTCGTTCACCAAAGTTCAAGTTCATTCGTGTCTCAGGCAAGATTTTTGAAAATTTGTACCAGAGTCCTTCAAGTTCCTGTCAAGTCATTTTTTTTAGATAAAGCCATATGTATTCGCCGGCCTGTGATGAATTATATCATCATCATTGTTGTGCACAAACTAATCAACAGTCAAATAAAACATGTCATTTCATTGTACTTCTATGCCTCCTTACCTGACCTGAGATTCATTTGATGAATGTGATGAAATAAATGAGAAAAATTTGCACAATGACTTCCATGCAGTCTGTACTTTTAATTTTTTTTGTGTCTTTTAACAGATAAGCACTAATTCATTTTATTCCCAGCGGATTTCATTACATCTGGGGGAAAAAATTGAGGAATTTGTATGTGAGCGGTTTTCTCCGCCTGGTCGGTGAATCAGAAGTATAAGGACGAGGGGAAATTTAAGGTCATTTTGAAATTTCTTGTATCTTCAGTTTTTGTCGAAAAATGTTGGAAAAGTTAGAAATTCTTGATCAGGTTGATTAATTTTTACAAAAAAAATTATCATTAAGTGACATTGGGGAGGCGTTACGGGGATTTCCGTCAGGTAATCAGGTTCCGGATTCAATTCCTGGTCCGCTCACTTCCCAATTCCTTGAACGCCTGGGTGTTCGCACGGTACTAGTTCCTAGTTTAACTATGTATCTGGTCAATGGGGCTTCTAGAGTAACTCTACTAGAAAAGAGTCACCTCGTTGATATCAGTTCATTTTGCTCGGAGAATGGGTTGGCTTTCCGCTTGGTCTAGGGCAGGTGGGCAGGTACCCATAGTAGTAGGAGAAACTTTCATTCAATGAATGCCATCCCATCCAACCTATTATACCAGTCCGAGCATCCGAGATCTGCCTATACCTCTCTATCAGGGGAGGGGGGGCGAACATTATCTTGTTAAAATCACCTATTAATTAGGATCAAAGAATTTAAGCAAAATCACTGAAAATCACGAAATGTGATTTAAGAAATGATCAACTTGTCCTCTACACAATGCCCTCTGTCAACTTTTTTTTTATCAGACCGACCAACCCTTCTGACTCAGGTCAAACATCAAACAGAGCTTTGGAATGTGCCGAGCCTGACTTGCTTAGTTCGGCGTCACTCTGTCAGACAATTCGCATTACATTATACACATTTACATTACACTTTTTTAACATTGCGTGCAAAAATGTCATTTATTCCGACTACTCAAATCTTATATAAAACGATTAGACTTCTCATGTCTAAGCTTCAAGTTTTTATCTCTGACTCTGACTACAGTAAACATCCAAATCTCTTGCACATTCCATTCCAAAGAGACTATATACTCATTGAATTGCATTTATTTAGCACTTGAGTGTTTATTGCTCCTCTCTTGTCATTTACTTTATAAGTATTTCAATTTTTTTTCTACTACATGGGATGAATTTTTGCTGGTTTAACCTGTCACTGGCACGCATTGGCTTAAGAAAACACGGATGTGTAGGTAATGTACGGAAAGATGCTTTCAAAAAAATGAAGGGTGGCAGGCTCAGGAATGTGAGTCCTGGTTACCTAGGATTTCTCACGAGCTGGCTTGCGGATTCTTACTTTGAAAATAAATGAAGTGCTCCCAGTACTTCAACAATGACATAAACAATTCAAGTCAAAAAGACATTAGTTCATATCGAAATTTAAAACCCTCATTACTTATTGGCGAATGTAAATGGTTGAACGTGATCACACGCTGTTAAATTGTTATATGACGCAAGCTTTGAAAACTTCTTCACCTTATCGATAAACCAATAAAATCTCTGAAAAAACAGCTTCGGGAGGTCAGAAACCTCAATATTTAGATAAGATGACAATAAAAACACCGGAATTCAGCGACTTTTGTTCATTTTGAGAACTTTTACATATAGTTTTCCTACTACTAGGGATACCTTTCCTAGGCCTAGGCCAGATGAAAAGCAACCCAATGACTGTGTGTATCTATTTTGAGTTACCAAAATTATACTGCGATAAAAGATCGATCGTATATCCCTAATGCTTTATTTCGACAAATTTTAATTTTTTTAGCGGTCGAATCTCTTAGGAAGTGCCCGCCATGCAAGCCATGCTACTACAACAAGTGCTTAGAATTATTTTAAACAATGGATTCGAATTGAGTTCAGGAATGCGGGGAAGGAAATTAGTGGAAGTACGAGGAGATGAGTTTTATAAATAGTAGAATAGATGGACAAATACAACAATAGAATGGAATGGCGGCAGTGTTGAGTGGAAACCTAGACAATGACAACACTAAGGAGGAGAACGAATAAATTCCCATTTGATTTGAAACCTCTTAGCAAGTTTTAAACTTCACACTTTCACAATTATTGACACTGACGGAGGGATGGAATTGAGTTGTTAGTTACAGATTGACTTGGATTATGTTAATCACTATGTCTCTGACTAGAAAGTCCTGCTTTGACTGAATGAGGAAGCTCAACAATGAAGACGACTCTTTAGGTTTGGGATGGGCTACATAGAATTAACAATTGACAGGATAAGTGCGTGATATGAGTTGGACACTTTAATTTTCCACAATCATAAACGCTACTGAAAATATTGAGTCAAATTACAGAAATTATACCACACAGAGTAATTTTGCAAAACCATAAACCTATTTTCGGGCCATTTCTTCAGAATTTGCCCCCGGCATATTTGCCATTCTCTTAAATTTTGTAACTCTTTTGTGAAATCTTCTCAGTTTTCGGCTGAACTCGCAAAATTTCGGATTCTCGAGCTGTAATTCGTAAGAAATTATTACTTA
>JAQFYE010004630.1:0-13086 GCA_034694305.1 Protaphorura glebata
CCGGTGTTATCTCAGATTGTAAAAATTATCCGGCCGGATATCCGGTCCATCACTAAAGTGAATACTAATTCTCCATATTAACGTAATAGACAAAATAACTCGGGTTTCGGAGTTTTCTACTACTTTTGTTTTCAGCATGTGACTTCTAAAGTACGGCCACAAATGGGAGTGGGGCTAATTAGCTTAGCTTCCCGACAAAAGGAAACGTTAACACACAAAACAGAAGTGGTAATTAACTCTTATATCTGGGTATATTATTCTCCCTGGGTCGAGATAACGGTAAACAGGTGTGCTAATACGAGCCACCCTCTTAACTACACAAGCATGGGAACCTCATATAGCACGTCAACAAATGACAAATGGGGCTAATTAGCAGACTTGTCCAAAGTGGGGCGTATTTGCACTATGCACTCTTAATTTTCAAAAGTAAGCAGCAGGACTTAATAGACTGGAGCATTCGATTTAGTACGCGTCAGCACCAATCATTCAGAACATTCACCGCTAATTTTCTGTTGTTTCCAACGGGGACGATAAAGTTCATGACTTGACCTTAAAATGTGTTTTAGAAGCCCACGCATTAAATATTTAAAACATCAGCCCTAATTAAAACAATCAAAGTCATCATACTGTCTCTGAAACAAACATTGAAGAATGTTTGAAGAGCTTTGTTGGACATAGAGTTTGAACATTATGAGATGAGGTGCATAGCGTTTGAAAATTCCGGAACAGTTAAAATTTTATGGAAGTTGAAGAGAATGTAAAAATATGAATGAATTTACCGGAAACTGGTCCAAGAATAATTCGAGATGAGCTGCCACAGGAAAATACTACCCGGTAAAAGACTTTTGCCAACTCGTGCGATACTAGTCTTCATTGTAGATGCCCGGCGATTTACCACAATTGTGTTCAGAATTAAATGGCTAGGTAATGTGCAATATGAATAAGTCCTTCCAGATATCACCAAAATGCCGTATGAACCTAAGTTAAATCCAATTGTCACCTTTCGACATCATTTCCCAAGAAATTTAATACCTAGCAAGACTTCACGTTTCCGGCTGACGTTCATGCGTGTATTCCAGACATAATAAAAGCAATTCGTGGTTTTAAAAAATAAAATTTTATTTATTTATTTATAAAAGCAATTCGTGGTTTTTCTACACTTTGCACAGGTGTGGTCGGTCTAATTCTATATCATCATTCTTGACGTGTTGACACTAAGATTTTTTCCGTGGAAATTATTTTGAAATGCAACACTTGTTCAAAGGTTAGAAAATGATGTCTGAAACCGTATAAAAAGGAGAGCTCGTATTTCATTTCATTACTAAAAGTCATAATTACAATAACACAAAGTCTTAGTACGAAGAACTTTATAAACATGTTCCAGAATACTATTGTCCTGGTGTTACTCCTTCTGACCAGTCACACATTTTCTCAAAATCTTAAAGCCGTTTTATCTGACACAAGACTTCCTGTCCCCGTCCAGGCCACGTCACTCGTGTATGACGGGGAAGATTCGCTTTATGTCCTGGGTTGGGTTGGAACTAATAACACTAATTATCAAAATACATTAAGATTCGATCTATCATCAGGAACCATAGCGAAGGTTGGGACCTTGGGTCCAGTTGCGCAAGGAAATGCTGTCTGGGCTGGTAACACGAGCATATTGTACTTTGGTGGTAGTTACTTTCCGTACGAATCCCCATCGAAGATTTATAGTTATCAAGCGGATGGTAATGGCGAATGGACTCAAGTCCGTAACCTTCCGAGGAGCGTGATTGCTGCTTCGATTGTCTGGGATCAGGGAGAATACAACTACGTTTTCGGGGGCTCTGGTAGTTTTAATTTGTTGAATACAATTTCAAGATATTCCAGTCTCACTAATACTTCCATAGACGTCGGGAAGCTACCCTCACCAAGGTTTGGCACTTCAGCGGTTTGGGATGAAACTACGGGGCATGCGTACGTGTTTGGAGGCAGTCTTGGATCAGAAAGGTTAAATGACATCGTGAAATTTAATCCCGCTGATAACTCTACAGTAAAATTGAGCGTGAGTCTACCGAAAGCCACACTTTATTCTTGTGCCATTTGGACAGGAACAGAGGCGTACATCATTGGAGGATTAGGAAATAATGGACAAGTGGTTAACGCTGCCAGTTTCAACCCCTCAACGAACCAAGTACTGGATGTTCAGGTCAACAATCTTCCTGCTCATCTCTACGCACACGGTTGTGCATTTGTTAAAAAATTGAACAGAATTTACGTGTTCGGTGGAATAAATGCAGTTGGTTCCATTAAGACTAGTCCCAGGGATCAGATTATGTACATCGACCTTCCTCCAAGAACCAATCCAACGACTACAACTCCAATTCCAATAACAACTACGACGAAACGACCGGGTAACCCTACGGACTGCAAGAACGAAGTGTGTGGAACCCGATTCGCTGATCCATACTGCTGCAAAAGCTTTTATCAGTGTGAGAATCAGGAGGCTGTTTTTCATCAATGTCCGAGTCAGCTTCATTTCAATCCATCTCTTGGGGAGTGCGATCTTCCGGAGATTGTCAATTGTCGATCAGTCGAGGAATAAAATACTAGACTAATAAGATATAATGAACGTTCATAACAAAAGAAATTTGACGAAAGAGAAGACAACACCATCTAACGTGCTCAGAAAAGCGACACTCACTTATAATGAGTTTTGTGTGTAGATATTTTCACAGCTAATTTTTCTGTTGTATCTTTCGGGTATAGCTCTCTTTCTCGGTAGTTTTTTTGTGCGTGGTATTTGTTTATCCCTAGTGTTCGAATTTTGATTTAGTGAATGAGCGATTAGAAAGTCCATTGTTTAGCCGAAGTCAAGTGTTCGACTAGGAATACAAGCTGGGGTTGTAATACTTTGTTGTTAGGAACGACGTCCGAATATCTTGATTCCCGCCGAGGTCAACCATCACCACGTATTTTCTGCATAGGTTGGATAAACCTAGTAATGTTACCTCAAGTAGTACATAAGAATGACTTCTTGTTACATCCTTCTTACAAAACCCGTGGGTCGAGAATTATGGTCGATTGTTGATTTTTCATTTTTGGTATAGGATATGAACATTTTCAATCAAGGCGAGATTTGGAACAAAAATCTACTTGACTAGTTTGTGGACACATGACTAAAAAAATTGTGACGACCAGTGAATGTCGTGGTAATTTAATTTCCCCCGTAATTTAGAAACTTCGGAACAATTGATTGTTTGAAATTCCAATTTTTAAATCCCCTGAGATTATGAGCAGGACAAAAAGCTGAAAGATGTTGGATGTTGAAAAGTGATTATACATCCAACGTGCACTTCCACTGAGCTGAAATGTGCCTGAGAATGGAACTTCTTCAATTTAAGCTCTGATGATCTTAGATGTTTGACCTATTTTTTTATGAATTCGGACCATCTGGAATGGACTCGTAAAATTTGTATGCACATATGCTGTAGTCTTTTATTTTATTACAGTTTTATTTTGTCGTATCAGCAATTGTTATAATTGGTTGTCTTCGCTTTTATTGGGTATAGAACTATGTATTAATTACGTGCCTAAATCAATAAGGTCAGAATTTAGTAAAATTCTTGGGGCAAATATGACTTGAATTGGATTTTTTATTTACTGGTTTTTTCAAATGCATTCACACATATGCATATACTCATTCAACATGCTAATTTTCATATGACGTAATAAGGGCGACGTAATAAGGGCGACGTTATTTCAGGCCTTTCAAATTACATGCGGATGAATGAAATGCAATAGGCAAATATTATCAAAACATTTTAAAGCCGTTACAAATTAGAAAATCAGCTTCCACAGAAGTTACATTTAGATAATTGAAGGTGTTTTGAGAATCCGTGATTTTGGCGCTCATACAGGTGTCAAGTCGCATAGCTTAATAAAATTCCTTCAAATCAATCTAATTTCGATTAGTTCATTCAAACAAGGTTTGAATTGAGATTGTGATTGCTCATTATCCTTCTTTGATTTGACTGATTGAGAGATGGCATTGAAAAGTTTGCGAATACAAAATATTAAATCTAGCTTAAAAAGGAAATCCAAATAAGCCTTCCACCATAATCAGGGTGACCACTTCTTAGCTAGGAGTACAGAAATCTAGAATAGGGGGGTCAATAACGAAATTTTTAGGAAAATCATTAAAGAGAGGGTCAAAAATGCATAATTAAGCAGTTTTGAGAATCAAAAAAGAGTTTACTCCTAAAAAGAGTACGGATGATCAGCGTGACCTTAATAATACTTATGTACTACCATATCACAGGTCGTCGATTATGCTCATTGTTTGCTATTTTTCTAGCCTTCGACGTACAGCGCTATTCATAAGCATTTGTCGCTCCAAGAGTATGACTTAAGGATGTTCTATTCAATTTAACGAAGGTTATTTTAATATGGTCTAACTATTTAGAACGAATTGTAAATTGTTTGCCTTTGAAATTATTTGTGAATTTATATGCATGTCATTGTTGGTTTATTGAAATGTGCCTATGGCGACGCCAATGCACGTTCTTTGGAACGTAGACGTATAGACTGGCACCATCGTGTAGCATATTTGAGCAAGGTCGTAGGATATGCCAATTTTGTCTATTATGTAACACTGTTACACCGACTACAAATTCATAGTCATACGCCAAACCGTGCAATTCTTCTTTATAAGTTCATTGTTTGATTTAGTTCAATTTGAAAATTGCATAATTCTCTCCCTCTGCTTATGTCCTTGCATTTTTTTTTCATTTTAATTTTGGATTGTGGAACATACTGACTTTCAAGGAACTTATAATTATTTTATCACAAATTAAGGTAAAATAAAGTCTATTCCCGTCCATTTACTAGACAATTGCCTTTACACTACCTTGTTTATTGTATCATTTAATTTTTAAATAATCAACAATTTTTACCTTATATTAGTATTAGTGTGACCGATTTCTGAAATAAATGTGGTTCGTACATGTTATGATTTCTTTGTCACTTGAATGAACTTACTATCTATCTATCTATTCGTCTCCTTTACCTCGTAGCATTGGATTTATCCCATCAATTAAGCGTGTATTTGAAGTTTATTTACTTTTTTAATACAAATCGTGATGAGTGTTTCACCCTTTCACTTTTGAATGAGACCTGAAAACTTGTAAACTTCTTTAATTGGCATTTAATTGAATGACCGAGTAATTATATTGAGTTGCACGACCTTTAGAATTGGATTTTATTTTCATTAAATTATTTTTATACCCATGACATGACAGGCTCGTCAAAATGACTTTGACTTCAGATTTGAGCCCAGATGCAGTGCATTATATGTATGATGTGAGGACGTAGTTGCCATCTTTCAATATAAAAGAAGAATTAGATATAAGTGAAGGCCGTTGTATTGCTACTTAATACAGGAGAAGAGATTATTAGGGGTCAAGCATTACCTTTTCTCTCGTGTTTTTACATTCTATTGTATAGCAATTAAATGGAAAGGAAACTGTTTCTGTTAATGTCGTCCGCTTATATCGCGGGTAAATGTTTGGGTCAACCCCATTTTGTCACACTCATTTCCTGACACCCCTATCGAACGTGGTATCATTGAACTGCTATCCGCAAGGACTTTCAATTATGCGACACCCAGCTCTGAACGTCGGTCATAACCACCAGAATTGGGGTTCAAAGTCCAAGACGGAATTCGAGTATTTGGAGGATTTAAGACCCGCATAGGCCGCACTATGGACCACACTAGGTCAAAAGCAATCATACAGCTGAAGACCAGAATTTCGAAAAGTTTTATATTTATGGAGATGACCAGATGGTACTCGGACACTTCGTGGAATAGCTTAATATCAGATTATGCAATAATCCTAGACAAAGTTGATGATGTGAATCTGACACAGATTATGTCAACCAATTTAATGTCACCCCTGTTTGATTTGTGGGCTAGAATGACTTCCGAATATCTTGATCTGGTATAAACATCTCCACACTCTTTTGCTGCAAGAATTTTTGCCTCGCTGGACTGTATGAAGTATATTCTCCTAACATCACTATTAAAACTATTGGACATCAATGATACTGATCTTATGAATATTCAGTTCAGTTCAGGGACACAGACAGTTCAAAGTCGAAATCACGCTAGATAAATATATTTCAACTAGTTCAAAGTGGATCCAATGTCTCAGGTTACTTATATGTCTCTGGCATATTTTTCCACTCTAAATTTTCCATACTTTCAATCACTTTCTACAAGGAATCCTCGAATCCTCTTCACAAGTAAATCTCACATGAATGATGTCTAATTTTATCACTCTCCTGTACGCAATAGTGGGCATTTGCACAAATTCGCACAAATGTCACCGTGTCTTTCTCGTAGAGAATGGATGTCATTCCATCTGGTATAGGGAAGGTACCACTACTAGCGGAAAATAACTTAACGAACAAAATCCTGTGAGGATGTGCCAAACGGACTTCCATAGGCAATAACATGAGAAGTGGATTCCTTGTCAGCTTCTTTTAATTTTCTCTCGTCATGTCAATTGTTATTTGTCTTTCATAAATGGAATTATGGCATCCGAAGCCATAAGTTAGTATAGAATTTGAGCATTATGAGGTGAGGTCCGTTACGTTTGAATTCCGGAATTGTTCATCCAAGTTCAAAAAATTTGAAAATATGGGAGATACTATTCCTGGGAAGAAGTTTTCGAGAAGAACTGCCGCGGGAAAACGCTATTTTCAAAAGCTACTAAGCGAGTTTCCATCTAGCATTCTAGCACTCGTGCAACGGCTGTGGTAGAATTCTTCATTGGAGATGTACCCGGTTTCAATGTGTCCGAATGGATATTATGACTTTCTATTACTATTTTAATTTCACTCTATGTATTTCTACAAATACTAAAATAGCGATTTTTTAGTATGAAATGTAAAGAATTTCTTGAAAAAAAATAATTAAAAAAGTGATTGTGATGAGCAGTGTTCACAATTCAATGTCTGGTATAATGTGTAAACGAATCAAGCCTTCCTAGATATCAAAAAATGACCGTGTGATCTGAACTTAAATCCGAATGTCATTTCTTCACATTATTTCCAAAGAAATTTAATAGGGTAGACTGGTCTAATTCTGACCGGTGTGCTAAAAAAGGCCACTTGCTAATTCTCTACTGACGCGCACATACGTTCATATTCAAAAACATGAATTCGACCTAAATTAGACAAATAAGTTCTACTTTCCGCGGCGACAGTCAAAATTCACCCAAATCATTGACAAATATTTTTTTTAAATTCTGAATTTCAAAATCGGAGTCAAAATTATTGTGGCACCTCGTGGGAATGGAAAAGTGAAGTACGGAAAGACTCGTGGTGCGGATCAAGAAAAATATGTAACTACAATTCCTGAATTTACATTCGCACTAATGCGACTCTGAGCTCAAAAATATTTTCCTTCCTCACTAGGTTTTCAAATTTTGTCAACAGTTTCCAAAAAACTAGACCCATCCGGAAAAATCAAGCCGTGTCCCAAATTTAGCCGGAAGAAAGTGTCCTAATTTTAGCCGGGGCGCCCATGCCAAACAATGCTTTCCAAAATTTGATGTCTCACTTTGCCCGAATTAAATTATTTATACATCGGGCGCGTGTCCCAAATAAGACCACCACCTGAATGCATTATGCCTAAATTCGGTTCGGCGTGTGTCCCAAAAATGACCGCCACCTTCAATACATTACAGCTACATATGGTTCGGCGCGTGTCTCAATAATGTCCACCATCTCAATATATGATGGTCAAAATTGGGACACTGACTTGCTGTCAAAATTAGCATACAGAAAAAAATGGTGGTCAAATTTGGGTCATGCGGTGGTCATTTTTGGGACACGTCTTCGTTTTTGAGGGTTTTTCAACTTGCTTCAGATTGTTGGTCGTTGCTATTGGAAACCAAAATAGAAAAATTCGGAAATATTTTTATTTTGTTCATTCCTTGTCAAATCAACTCTTTCAGAGGTCTGAAGGGGCCATGCCAGCGAAGTGGTCAAAATGAGCCCACCCTACCCTACATTAAGATTTCACGTGCCTGGTTGACGTTCATTTGTGTGCTCAAAACATGATCAAAGCAATGTGTGGTTATTGTATTCCTTGCACAGGTGAGGTCTGAATAATTCTATGGAATCATTGCTGAAGTGTTGACACTAGAAAATTTCTACGGAAATTGATTTCAAATGCGACAGTTAGAAAGCAAAGGTTAGAAAATGTCTATGGAAGCCACGTCGGATCCATCATAATTCATATTTTAGAAGTTCGCGACACTTTAAATTTGAGATCAATGTAAAAGTAACTGGAATTGAGTCGCAGGAATCAATTGTTTGGTCCAAACTGTACTAAAATACGTCCCCATCTCAAATTCTTTTGTTAAAATAATGACCCTAGAGTAAGTGTACGAGCAAGTAGAAAATGAAACTTCCGCTCCTTAATGCTAATTCCGTTTTTGTTCACCTTCATTCCAATGTTCGATCCAAGAAGAAGTATTTTTCAGTTAATATAGCCGGTAATTTCGGTTAGTCCTCCAAATAATTAATTTTTAAACAGTTGTGGTATTTCTCAACTGCAATTATAATTGTCATGTACTGAGACATATGGTCTGCTTCTCTTTGGCAAAATACAACATCCAAATTGAGGCTGATTTGGCTGATTCTCACTTGACCAAATTTTCAGATTTTGAGTCCACATTAGGGCTAATAATTTTCTATTTCTCTCTGTTACGCATGGGAGGAAACAATAAAAAGTGAAAACCTACGAACGGAAAGCTTCCTAAAACTCACGAGGAAACTATTTGAGGTGGTACTCTCCGATTTTGCTCAAACTTTTTTTTCGGAGACTTTCCCCAAACCCTCAGAAATTTCATTATCTCACGCAACACTCTAAAATCGATTTTTAAAGAAAGAAAGATTTTAGAATGGGATATACTTTGGAACTTACTCCCAAAACTGATCTCACGACACAATTTTTTTTTCAAAAAACCGAAAAACAAATCTTTAAAAAAACCGTTCAAATGTTTCAAATAATAATTTGGAAGATGAAAAACCACATATTTTTGGATAGCTGAATGTATAATGACTCAACAATTTAATTTTAATTAAATATTATAACATGAAGTATTGATTACTGGGCATAAATCCATTCAAATATGCCAGGTTATGATGTTTTTTTATCTTCTAATTTATTATTCGGAAGGTTTCAACGGTTTTCTAAAAAAGAAGAATCAATTTTTGAAAAAAAATTGGGTCTTGAAATGAGCCTCGGGGGAAAGTACCATGAGATATCACGCGCGAAAATCTTGAGAACAAACATTCTCTTTGCACTTCTTTTTCAAAAAATTTCAATCAATCAATCAATTTGAAAAAAAGTTTTTTTTCGAATCGAGTTTTGAGTGTTGTGTGAGGTAATGACATTTTTTAGGGTTTGGGGGAAAGGTCTATCAGAAAAAAAAGTTTAGGTGAAATCGGAGAGAATCACCTCAAATAGTTTCCTCGCAAGAGACGCCAACCGAGTCCCACCGCAAAGCAATGTATTGATAATACATGTTGACCAAGCGCAAGCGAAGCCAAAGACTGGTTTTGAAATTTGTATATTATTGCCGCTTAAAAAAAGTAACTTTGTCTCCGAGTCACGTCTACCCCAAGAAAGTAGTACATTTCTCCAAAAAAAAAAAAAATTTGTCCGCAAAGAAAATGTCTTCAGCCCAAAAAATTAGTCAAAATTTCCCAACTTTTGTTCTTTCAAACGAACGGATACGTACTTAAAAATAAAACGGACTTAATGACGTAGTCTTAATCCACTCTCATACTCTGTTGTATAATATAACCTTTAAATCCCGTCCTCCAAACCTTCTAACCCATCAAATTGGCAACTCCAAAAGTGAGTTAATATACAGGATGACGATTTATTTATATATGAACTCGTGAGAACCTCACTTGAGCGTACAAGCTCGTTGAAATGGCAGACCAGATTTGTTAACATTTGGATTTATGGGTTTCAAACAGTTCATAATAGAATTTTGGGTTCGTCACAGCGACCGATTCCCGTTTTCTCTATCCTCTTTAAGAAATCCGATAAAAGCGTGGCAAGAGTTCCATACATTTGCCGTTCAGTCGTGGCATCAAGTCGAATAGGGTGAAGTATTCGACTCTTGCGTATTAATATACCAATCCTGGCTAGAACGACCGGCTCTAGTACCCAAACAGAATTGATTGGCATTTGAGAGTAAAAACTTGTATAGTTTTATTTTATAATACTTCTGTCTCACCCTGTAAGTTAACATTGGGTTGTAAAAGCCAAGCGACGTGAACTAAACACAAGAGCAATGATTCATTTATTCAAATATCAAATCCAATAGACTTAAGTATTCCAAAAGTAGTATAATATTATTGATGAGATCACGTCAGATTGCGTCTGATCACATAAAATCTAATACCTAATCTAATTTGTGGTTGAACTCGCTTCGACTGAAATTGAAAAATTCATATAAACGATGACGAAAACGTAATGATATTCGGGTTCGCGGCTATTTCATTTTGGGATGAGCCTTATATTCAGTTCACGGATTGAATGAAACTAGTCAAGACTTGGTAAGGTCTGATTTAAGAATTTTTTCAATTATTTGAATGACATTCTGATACTCTGATTTCTGCCATTCAGGTACAGTCACCAGAAACGGCTGAAATTTCTCCGAAATGTATCTAATAATTAAAGGCGTTTGATTGAATTCCATTAAATAATCCAATATTCCTTTCATACAATTGGAAATGATTCCATGTTTTCCAAATACACTGCAATGGTCGTAAAACTGTTTGTAGTTTGGTACAGCAATTTCTAACAAATCATTTTTTAAATACCTACAGTTTGGATGTTTTGAGATTAAAAACAACGAGTCAAGAAAGTTGGTAACATCTGAAGCTGACGTCTTCTAGACGTGCTTCCTGTTCATGATAGTACTTAAAGTACCAGAAACTGTTTGCAATATAATCTCCGTTTCATTGAGATCTGCTAGACATTTCAGTATTGCTATCATGATTCTTGCCATGTTGTTGGAAAATGCACGTCTTAGACTGCGTTCACAAATCAGATCGTAACACTGCTGAATAATTATTAACAAATCAATTCTTATATCCTGACAACTGGGATGCTCTGACATTTGGAACATGGAGTCAAGTGAACTAAGGAAATGCCCATAGTATTCGTTTTGAGCATCCGTGACCAGAAATGTTTTGAGGTCATTAGCAAGAAACATAATTTCGTGTCTTTTGTCGAATGCCGCTAAACATTTTAATATTCCCTTCGTGCTTCCCTCCATCAATTCGTATTTCTTTAACTGAATTCCGAATTTAAATGTGAATTTGTAGATTTTCAAAACCAACTCTGTCAGACTAAATATTCCAGTCGTCGTTTTCAAATCGTATTATTAATGTCACGGAATTCGTCATTTAACTCAACGGGAGAAATTGAATGCACAAAAGATTTAAACTGTTTACAAAACTCACTTATAATCTCTGATTGTCGATTTAGTTGAGTTAGATATTTTAACACTGATATTACGGTGTCAAAAAAGAAGACATTGTATTCACCCTGTAATATGCCAGACTTGAAAATTATCTCAAGAATCTCTGCGGCAAAGTCTTGCAAATCCGTCTTTATGTCTGTACAATTTGCCTGGTTTGAATATGCGATGATTGATTCTGTAATTTCGAACAGTTGGTACTGGTACTCATAAAAATAAGATCCTTTGAGTAAATGCACGACTAATTTCATGTCACCAATTACTTCCATAATCTCCTGGCCCCTATTCAGATGAATGAGGCAGTGGATTCTAGCTCGACCACATCGTAACACTGATTGGTAATCCTTATCTTTTCGAAAAAAAGGCGTAATGCTCGTTCCACATTTTCAGTGTGGCATGAAATAAAAGTCTTGTCATGATTTGTTTCTGGGTCCATTTTCCTAATGATTTCACAAATCAGGTCATAGGCATCACAAACGTCATTGAATTCGTATGAATCATTCCCAGAGTTGAACCCTCCAATTGATAATTCATGTAGTGACTCGACCGTTTTTAACAAATCTGTCCATCTCTCCAAAAAGGAGAAACAACTTATTAGACCTTCCAAATTTTCAAAAACGCTTATATAATCGCTTCCAGTTTTAAAATGATCAAACAGAATTCCGTACATTTGAGAAGCGCTTCCGACTAGACTACGTGCAATATTATGTGTTAAATATGTGTTATCTTTTGTATATTTTAGAAAGTGAGCACTCTTTTGAAAATCACTCAAATATTCGCACCCACCAAATGAAAGTTTAAGTCCTACCAGAATTTTGTTACAGAGGTCACTCAGTTTTAAAATCTGAACATGTTGACTCAAGTCTTTTGCATTCAAATTCCCGATTCTATTACAAACACAATTTATAAACCTGAAAGTGAATGTCTCAGTTAAAGCATTTCCCCCACCGCTCGGATCACTAAAATATTTAATTCTGGTTCTATAAAATGATTCCTCAGCTTCGTCGTATTTACCGTCTTCTAAAAGTACAATCAAACGTCGAATGTGCATGTTCGTTGAATAGACTTGCCTCGTAGTAACGAAATGTATGAATCTGTCATACTCATTTTTCCAACTACTCGATTGAATTTGGATCGAAACAGACACGGCGTGCACGAGACAATTCCGTTCATAATCACCATCGCATCGGTCATGGTCTTTAGTGGGACTTCCACTGTTTCTACGGCCTCGTCTAGTATTGAATATTTAAACCTCAATTCGACGTTACCTCTAACGACTTTCTGAACTAATCTGTGAACGCTGATATTGAATTGACTATCTCTGGTTATCATAGAGAATTGCGATAACAGTTTCACTGCCTCCGATACACCAGATTCATTTATATTGATGTTATTTTGAGAACTCTCTGAAAATAGAAGTGAATCCTCCGGAATATTTTCAAGTAGTTGAATCAGAATGTTGTCTGGATTAAAATAAGATACGATTTGCATGATTTTCACTGCCAAGTAATTCTGACTTTTGATTTTGTCT
>JAQFYE010004631.1:0-13086 GCA_034694305.1 Protaphorura glebata
AATGTAATATTAATTTTCAGTCGCTATGCCGGGAGACCCGTCGGTTCCTCAACGTCGAGGATAGCAGCCGGAAAAACGTCTCACGCGTAGACCACCCGCCGCTTGAGGCGGTCCCCGCGGAGCGGCCGCCGAAGGCAAATTTTTTTTTTTTGGTTTCTTTTAACATTAGTAGCATGTAGAAGTTAGTTTTACGACAATTTTGTTCAACAAAATTCCTTCGAAAATCTTACTTATTTTCATGTTTTTGAGACAAAATTTTTTTTCTCACTTCATTTCATCTGCCGAGAATATTGAGTGAGAAGATTTTGAGACATAATTTGCTTTCTCACTTCGTCCCACCTCCCGAGAAAAGGAAAATTAGTGAGGAATATTTTTCTTTCTCAGACTTATTTCACCAAGAAAGATTTGAGTGAGAAGAATTTTGAGCAAACGCTTCGCGTTTGCTCAAAAATCTTCTCATAGCGTAGCTATGTTGCTATGGAAGATTTTCCATTTATGGCACCCAAACACAATTTAAATTACATCGCACTGGATGGCGACATTGGTAGTTTGGTAAATGGTGCTGGCCTCGCCATGGCGACCCTTGACATTCTCAAATAACATGGTGGAAGTCCGGCTAACTTCTTGGATGTTGGGGGTGGAGCCATGGCAGTAGTATGTAATGTATGTATAACATTTTCGACAAAATGGCGAACCGAGGGGGTAAAACTGTAGAGGGTTAGGGTTTTAGATGGGCGGAGCCCGTGAAGGGAGGAGCCAACGGGGATCGACCAATGGCTGCCAGAGGGTGGGGTGGGAGGTAAAAAAAAATGATGGTCGACAAAATCGATAGTGATGGTGGGTGGTAATAGGGTGGTTCAAAATGAATCGATAAAGGGTAGTTCAAAGAATCGATATAGGATGGTTCAAAGAAAATCGATATGCGGGAGGGTGGTATAAATGACCAACTAGGTACGAAAGACTTTGGAACTAGAAACGACAACTTATGAAACTAGGAACGAAAGACTTTAGAACTAGGTTCGGCAGACTTTGGAACTAGGTTCGGCAGACTTTGGAACTAGGTTCGGCAGACTTTGGAACTAGATTTGACAGACTTTGGAACTAGATTTGACAGACTTGGAACTTGGATCAAGTCAAAGAAGCTTTTGAGATTATTATGGCGGATCCCAAAGTGTGTTATAAATTGGGTGCCATATCACCCAGTTTTTCAGTTTCGCCATTTGTTCTTACCATTTCTTCACGACTTTTATTTTTCATGATGAATCTGTATTTATGGAGGTCATTTCCTTAGAATTTAGTATTTTTTGTCAGTTTGGAACTTTTTTGATAAATTCTAATTGCTGTTTGACAATTCTTCGCCAATTTTAAGTTCTGATTGGTGCATTCATTTTTTTTTTGACGTGATTGACATTATTTGTCCATTGCATTCGGGCCCATCCAATTGTCTTTTCAAAACGGTATTGCAATTGAAAATCCGTTCAAAATTGAAGGCTGTGAAGGATTTCTACCGAAGGTCTATTTTCAAAAAATTCTATGAAAAATAGCGCCGAACTGGTGGTTGAATTATGAACTTTTTGGACTTGAGATTGACCAAATCAATTCCGTGTCCCCGAACTCAACCAACATACTGCTCTCTCCAACCCATTTAGGTTATGTCGTCACTAGCGCAGGCAATTACGGCTCCTCCCCCTATTTGTCCAAAAAAGCACAGCCCGGACTAGAATCGTTTTGCATAGTTAAACGGCATCCGTTTATGCTGCTGGCTGCTGTTATTGCAATCTGGATTTTCTGGATCTCACAAGGGAAGCTCACGTCATGAAAGTCGCATAGACCCGCGATTCACTATTTCACACCATTTGGGACCCCCTGACTTGAAAACAGTTAAAAGTCGCTTACCTATTTATCTTCAAAAATGATTAAAAAAGCCTGATGAAATCCCTAAAGATTTTGAAAAAATTCATAATAATTTTTTTCGTCAAGTTTATGATTGGATTTTTTCTAATGCATCTAATGGGCATATCTCAACATTGACGCGAAATGAAAAACGCCGGAAGCAGCACGCATTTTTACACACGATTTCATTTTTTTAAAGGGGGGACCTATGGATTTCTTTAATTAAATTTTTGAAGTAACTAGTGCATGACGGGTGGGCGACCTTCATGTCGTGAGCTTCCCTTGTCAGCGCGTATGTGGTTATATAAAAGAAAAGTGCGGATGACGATGCATGCTGTATCTCTGCGGCCACGGCAAGCCACACTTGGGAATATGTAAATAAACAGCTGTGATAGAAGACACGTGTATTTCCACCTCTTACCACTTCCCCTCCTCCCCACCCATACACCCACTTCACAGTCGCCATCTATCGGGCCAGAAGCGAAATGATCGGTAGAAGAGCCACTGTTAACCTCTTATAGAAGTTTGTGAAGGCCTTGACACAAAATATAAATTTTGATTTATTCCTTCCTGTAGAAAACGTGGCAATCGCTTGGGTATGATTGGACTGATCAAGATAAGGATCAGAACTATGCGAACGGAGTTTTCTTCTACACTGTGACCTTAGGCATGGTGTTCGTTGGATTTATAATGGCATATTGGCCTGACCATCAGTTACGAAATTGGTCACAACGTGAAGCCCACATTGAACTTGCACGAAGAGAAGCCCTCGGATTACCTCTTATTGATCCCAACTACGTCCCTCCGGAAAGCGTGTATCTTCCTTCTGAAGAAGAGTTGGGAGACTTTGAAATTATCATTTAGGTATCTGACAGTAATTCTCCAGTTTGAATTTGAATTGTTTATTCTATCGTGGTAGCGCCAAAGTGTAGATGTAAATAAGAGCCTGGATGTCTTCAACAGTTTCAAGAAATAAAAGTAACATTCGGTAATACCATTGTCACTATACATACAACACAAAAAGTGGGATTTGGGAGTTTGGGACTTTGGAGTCATTCATTTTTACATTAGTATCTCATCTCCAGCGAGGATTACGGGGAAAGAATTACGATCAATTTAAAATAATCATCTAATAATTACATGCATTTGTCATACGGTTCCATCATGACAGAAGTTCCAGAGAGCCGTTTGATAGTTGCAGATAAAATTTCGGATTATCTGACGACACTCACGTGATCATCAGTTCAATAAATTCTGTTTATAGTACTTTGATAAACTGCATGAAATAATGAGACTTGTGCTTGAGTTGAAAGTTCTATCGCATAGTTCATACAGGGACCAGTTGTAAAGTTTCAGATGTTTTCTAGAACCGATGATGCGGAGATATTTATTTAAACCCTAGTTTTTCAACACGAATATAGTGCAAAATCAACACTTCATAAACACGGCAATTCCCCAACTAAATATCGCCATTCAAAAGTAAACACATCAAGAATCAGACAGCAATTTAGTACAAATTCAATTATCAAGCATAGATAACCAGTCCTATAATATGCTGTTATAAAATTAGTGACATTTAGGATACGAAGATTTTTTGAAAAAATTGTGTGAATATCCTACTTCTTACTCATAAGTGATGGACGTGGTTATGGTCTTTTTGATTTATCCGAAGTTTGGAATTTAGCATTATCGTATTTTCTCTAATAGAAGCTCGGGCTTGTATTTACAAAATTGAGGTCAAAGGACATTACTTTCTCGGACTTTCTCCATAAGCATAATGGTGAAAGTACCCTGCTTCTACTGGAGACCGGCCTGTTATATTCTATCACATTCACATTGCATTGATGTCAGACGATCTCATCTTGAAAGTATATCGTAAACAAAAACACAAATCGGGACTTATCATCTATGTCAGAATACTGATATCGCAATATTTGTCAAATGATGGCCTATCGTCTATTTCTGCGACGGAGAAAGCCCCAAACCCTTCGTTAGGAAGGTTTAGAATTTATGCATTACTGCACTATCACCACACTAATCCCATGTTTACTCTTAATACATTTGAGCATCCTCGTGGTGCGGTGGTGCCCGGCTTTCCTACCTAAGTAGCGCACTTTTACTGATTTATGAAAGCCAAAGTGGTGAAAATCCTGCATACGCAAGGTGAAAGCTCACAGTATAGGAAAAGTCGGGTTGTATAAATCATAATATACTAAAATAGTAAACGAGGTTAAAAAAAACTGGAGGATCCTCGGACTCTGAGGCTTAGAAGTCGATGAAATCTTGTTCATTTTTGTTGGGACTCCCGGTAAACGAAGGTCATACTCTTTAAGCTTTACTCGTTTTCTCTCGCTTGCGCAACGCAAACTTGAATAATTCGAGTTTCGCTTTCTTGGATGCTTTTCCTTTTCAGCTTTCTCTGAATTGGTGAAAGCTGAAGTGAGAGTAAAAATGGGATAGTTTTGGTTGGAATCTAGTCGTATATCGTTAGACGCTTGCCAATTTCATTCAAATCCATTTGTGGAGAAAGTTCCGCAGAGAAAAGTGTGAAGGAAAAAATACCTCGTCTGTCGTAGTGTCGTGTTGTGAAATTGGAATGAGTTAAGAATTTAGTCATCAAGTGAAGTGAGCGAGAAGGAAGGAATTTACACGTAGATCTCCCTGTAATACGGACGAAAAATTGGGCTTTTAAATCCTATATAGCAAAAGCAGTTTAATTGGTGGATATTTTGAAGTTCGGATCAATTGTCTGGAGGGAGGATTTAATTCGGATTTTGGAGTAAAATCTTCGACTTCAAAAATGTAAGGAAATCTTATTATTTATTATACTTTTAAACTTATCCATCTATATTGTGTGAACTACTTTGAAAGTCCAGGTTTGTGTGTCAAATCTAGTGCAGTACATTATTAGCATTAGCTAGTACTACCTTGGAATATGAGCAATCATGTTATCTTATCAGTTTCGGAAGGTGAATTACGTAACAATAGTCAGAACATCTGTGCTATTTTTGGATACAATTTGTGTTGAATAACGTGTTTGTGTATAAGTACAGTTCAGTAACACCAGGAGCCAGATAATTAGCTGAACAAAATTAAATCAAAATTTAAAAAAAACGAAATTACCGTTTAAGTCGTTGATAATTAATTTGTCGCAAACGCAACACGCAACCAGTGCGTTAGGTTACGTTTCCATCAATGATTGTGTATTAGTATTGAGTGTAAACTGTTGATTCGAAATTATTCTAGCCCTGTATTAAGCAGACTTGGACTTGGGTCAATTACAATTACACATGTAATCAAATTACAAAATACAATTACAATTACATAATTGTAATCTCAATTGAATTCGTCAATAAATTCCGGCCTAAATCTAATTTGTAATCACTAGGACACATTTTCGGAGTAATTGTAATTGAAAAAAATTGAGGAATTAATTTGTAATTGTAATTTCTAATTAAGATTTTTAAGTAAGTAATTTATAATTGTAATTCAAAAATCTGAGGAATTAAATTGAGCGATTGTAAGTTATATTTTTCCAGTAGGTGCAATGATTGACGTATTTTCCCATTTTCGGAAGTAATTGTAATTGTAATTAATTACTTTTGAAATTTCCGAAGTAATTGTAATTGTAATTTAGTTAGTTTCAAGACTTTAGCAATTAATTCTAATTTGTATTTAATTACATTTGCAAATTAATTGACCCAAGTCTGGTATTAAGGTAACGCAATCGGAGTGAATAGTGAAAGTCCAAATTGAATGTGCATGACATTCGATCATGGGGAAAGTGCCAACCATACCAGACGTTACTTGGAGAAAATTAATCTAACAATTTATTTATTTATTTCGATCGTACACAACATCCCAAGAATGGGTCCTTACGGCGTGAGTTGTGAGTATAAGTCAATGACATAAAGGTGATATTTAAACAGAGTAAACCAGAGTCGTAGATAAATAAAATTCACAATAATATCAACAATCAACAAGGAATTACAAAAAAGAAGTTAGCAGATAATAGATTCTTACACTCTATTTAATACAATTAATCAGAACATAGTTATGGGTATACGTTTCGTAAAGCTATTCAGGGAGCACTCTATCAAAATCTAAGTTGTTCCATTAGAACTGCACCAATTGACACGCATTTATATTCCCAGCTGCAATTGAAAATATTCACACTGTATTACTCCGACTGTTTATACGTAATTATATCATAGCTATTAAGGTCGAAGTTTTTGATCAAAATAGTGTACAGTTAATGTCTTCTACTTTCTGGTCGGGACATAAAAGCGTGAAAGGTTGTAATAGGTACATAATGTCTTCAATAGACATTCGTCCAAACACGCCTAGCTTAGAGTGAGAATAAACTACACATCTATTAAGTGGTGCTGAACCCCAGATTTACCTAAAAAATCATTCTTATTTCAAAAGATAGTTTTTTAATGCATTTTTTTCACTTTACTTTTTAACAGCTGCTCTTTCTTGAAGTCTTGTACTAATCTGTTGGACCAAATCGAATAAACAATAAAATAATGGCCGCAAATTCAAGCAATAATAGATCTGTAGTGATTGGACCTGAAATGGAAGCAGAGACACGTTTGAAAGCCCTGGCCGAAAGCAGTGAAATTGACATGGATTACTCAGTGAAATCGACACGTTATGTTAAGTCGGGTAGAGAAATGCTTCGTTCTGCCGTTAACTACAGAGATGATGGGAATCTGGAGAGTTCTTATGTTTTGTATATGCGGTTTCTCACGTAAGATTATTCAAATTCTTCTTACAAAATACTAAACCAAAATTTTAAAACAATGTTTTTATTTTAGGTTGTTTGTTGAGAAATTCCATAGTCATCCTGGGTATAAAGATGTACCGGATGTGGATCGAAAGTTGGTGAATCGACACTGTCGAGAAGTTCTCCCTGTCGCTGAGGCTTTGAAAGCGGAATTATTAAAGAAGTTTAAGAAGGAACACGATGATTATTGTATTGAAAAAGAAAAGTACAGACGTAAGGCTGAAGAAATGAAAAAGAGAGAGGATGAAGAACGAAAAAGAGAAGCCGAAAAACAAGCAAAAAATGTTATAGCTGAACGCGGTTCACTATTTTCGCCCCTTCCTTATTCTACGGCCGCTGTTCCAGCGTCATCATCCGCAAAATTTAAACCCAGTTTTGCACCTAGTGCTCCTCCACATAACGCTGCACCAGCTAGCAACAATTATCACACAAAACCTGACTCCTATTATTACTCTTCTTTTGCCGGAAATGACAGCGTGAATTTTCATATGGTAAGTAAATAGACTGTACTATAAGGCTTTCACAAACTTGATCGTATTTGAGTTTTTGAGTGAACGTAAGATGAAATGGTTTGTTCTTTGTCCAGCAGAATGGATCATCATTTCAACCAACTCCTGAGTATGATCGGAAAACAAAACCTTCTCGAATGTTATCGCCAAATAGTTCGGGTTTGAGAACTGTAATTATCCCTCATGATATCGGCGTCTGCTTCATGTCACTGGCCGAGTCAAACACCCAAAGAAAAATTGAGACATGTGGGGTTCTGATGGGTAAAATTGTAAGCGTTCTATCTCATCCCTGAGACTACAGAAAAGTGGATGATTTTCCAAGAGTATTCGTTAATACTAATATTTTACTTGTTATCTTTTGAATTCAAAACCTATTAGATATCTGGTAAGCTCGTGATCACTCATCTAATTATTCCAAATCAGAAAGGCACCCCAGATTCCTGTGACATGGAGAATGAAGAGGATTTCATTCCGATTCAAGATAAAGTAAATCAACAAAAAATTTCGAAGATTTGCATTCGGAATATTATTACCGTTTGTGTAACCACACTAATCGTATTCTTTTTGTTCTCGTAGCACAATATTATCACGATAGGATGGATTCACACTCATCCGACACAAACAGCATTTCTGTCATCCGTTGACTTGCACACTCATTACTCATACCAGTTGATGATGCCCGAGGCAAGCAACATTTTAAAATTATATTATGTAATTAGTACAAAGTTATTCGTAAGTAAGATGAATTTTTTCTGAATTGAACATTTATTTATAACGGTAGTGCGAAGGTTATAAATAGTTTAGTTCTCTCATCCAATCAATTAATTTCTCTTGTATAAATTAATCATTCAGGCAATTGCAATCGTTTGTTCACCTTTGAGAGACGAGTAAGTGGACCTATCATTTATATGCACGGATTTCTGGAAACATTTCCAAGAAATTCAGCTGACCGTGCCAACGTGCTTAAACTGGTTTATTTTCTAAAAATCTAGAACTGGGGTTTTCGCCTTGACACAAATGGGACTCGACGTGATTGGCTCTTGTACGGCGCCAGGTTTCCATCCTCACCCGCAAACCGAGGTAATTTGCAATTTATATTTTTGAAAATGCCAGGAGTAATTATTTCAAAACATTTTAACCAACAGAATGAGTATCACTCATGCTCACATTTTATTTTTGAAATGTTTTCAGACTCCCATTTTCCAAGAAGCTTGTCATACAACTTTTGACGAGACGAGACAAATTACTATTCTAGATATTCGAGGATCATCCTGACTATGCTAATGTGATCCCCTTTCCAATTCCGCTTTGACATTTCCCCAATTATTCTCACATGGAGTTGGACCTTCGCTGTATCAATTATTTATGTAAACATTGCATGGCTTTTCGGATTGTGATTTTATTTTGGTCTTCTAATATTTTCCAAAGTGGAATTTCTAGTATTAAAGGCAATATGACTAACAGGTTACAGATGACAACGTGAGATTGTCATGTATTTAAATACTAATGTATTTGTAATAATGACATTAGACTTGAGCAGGTTACTTTCTGAAGATAACAACTAGGTAGTGGTATAGCTCGAATAAAATCTCGACATCAGTTCTCTAAATTAAGGAAAGATTCAATCCCTAAACTCTTATTTGTAATTAAGATTCAATCCAAAAAATTATTGACTGTTAAAGTCGCCTGTACAATTTCTGGTGACTAAGTTTTGTAACTAGTGCCTCATCGTTACCAGCCTACGTGTACGCTGGTTCTAATGAAAGGAAAATTATACGGTTCAATGTTACCACGATAAAGAAAACACACATGTGGTGTCATAAGAGTAAGAGTACAATTTACTTTCAGTGGAACGTCCGTACGTATACCTAGATTCCAAGAGACCTGTTTGTTTGAATTTAAGGCTCGGATTAATGTGAAAAGTATTAAAACAAATGTGTTATCAAATAGTGTTCTTATTTTTCATGTACTGAATATTAAGTCCACTCCTTTATTCCATTCGATACTTGACTACATACTTAAGTTGTTGAAGACACGGACCACAATTGGTTTACATGAGGTTAAAGTTAGAAGTCAGATTCTGGTTCAATAAGACAACCGAAAATAAAATCTTAAAATTCGATCGAATTTGACATTAAAGCTTCTATGCGTTGACTGGGACGGTACACAATCTCATTCCTACAGACTAACGTCATTGCCAACTAAACTACGTTTACTATTTAATTTGAACACCGCTGATGATGCAATCCGAGTAATTTAGTTTCGATAATCGCTCCGTTTTAATAATAAATCACTACAAACGTTACGTTTCCTCCAGAGAAGCTGATTTCAGAAGAACATTTTCTTTAAAAAACTGGGATAGAATTTCAGATTTTTGGTAAGGTAGAGTAGCGACTTGACTCTCTTCTTGTTGGTTTGGATCACACTCAGTTGTTGGAAGGGGGTTTGTGTGATGCGAAATAATCTATAGTATAAGAATTACACATTTAATTTACAAGAACACGGCTGATTAATCTCTTCAGTATGTTAGCAACGGTGCTTACATTATTACGAGAACTTGACTACTGGAGAACAGAGTGGAGTGGAAGACAGGAAAGGCAGACGGAGGACTAACTCTGGGAAGGATTGTAATTGTGCACGGTGATTTTTATTTTACCTTCGTCCTGTCCTTGCGATTGTGTCTGGCCCTTGCAGCAATTCTAACTTTATTCAAAAAGTCAGGTATTCCAGCCATCGTGGCCCAGTTTGTCAACCAACCAGGTAGAGAAACACCAGGATTGTCGAAATAGGTTAGTCCAAACTCGACTCCCGGCTAAAGATCATGTACAAAAAAGAACATTAAAAAAATATCACGTAAATGTCTCAAACTAACTCGGTCTTACCTTGTCTAAACCCTTGACAGCTTTGATTTGCATAACACTCCAGTACTCCTTGACACGAACTGTCCCACTTTTCTCTGGAACTTTCTGATGAACGATTGACCTACAAGTTCATATAGTTAAAAAAATCCTCAAAGCTAAGTTAACTAATACTTCTGGCTAGCACTTACTTGCTAATAATGACCATAGTTCCAGTATTCTCGTCAGTCATGTGTCTGCGAGCAAAACAATAGTCACGATTCGAAAACATCCTTGGCCACTTCATTTCCTGTACGACCAATATTCATATATATAAAAAGAAGTCGTTAAACTATTTAAAGAGATGGCTGAGAAAAGGTCCTTACTTACCCAATAAATAATATCAAGATTCTGCTTGTGATCACTGTCGATTATATCTAACTTTAAAACATTGTTGTCCCATTCTTTCCGGTATTCCAGGTCCAGTTGTGTGTTTAAGAAGTCATTCGCACTAATATCGTCATAATACCCATACACTGAGGACATGAAACAAATATTTTAACATTAAATTCGAGTCTTACAATATTGAACTTAAACAATGAATTTGTCAAAACTCAACCACTAATATATCCAGAAAATTACCTTTGTAAATGAAATAACCAGGTTTATCAGGCTGGGGTTGTCTCCACACTAAGAGATCGGGTGTCTCCAAGAAGGGAACCCAAGAATACCCTAGAAGGGAGATTGTTCATAAATAGTCAGATTTAAGAAATTGAATTCGATTTATATGGTAAAACATGTAGTACTATTTATTAAACTACCATCGATTTTCCTTCCGGCAGTATTACCAGACCCGGGGCAGTGACAATACTGTACTTTTGGTATTATCTTGTCAACCACTAACCGGTCATTACACACCGGACAAACAACTGTGGCTGATGTCAATTCATGTATAAAGTCCAAGTCCCTCATATGTCTGAAATGAAAATATTCGAAATAATCACACAAAAAACATAAAATATTCCTTTGCAATGCCCATTTCAAGTTCAAGTTTTAACTTAGATTTCGAGTTAGATTTCAAGTTCGGTATTTCAGTCTCTTACCAAATTTTAGTATTTGAAATAGCGTGAAACGAATGCCTCGCCTCAAATATTTTATGAGTTTATAAAAGATAAATTTGTTATATTTGCTTTTATGTTTGTAATAATTGTAATTCTATAGATTAATGTCCTCTGAATCACATGACTGTTAGAAGAATTTAATTCAGTAGTAGTTTACGAAGTTGTGAAAGCGCTACGATTTTATTGAAAATGTAATTACCAAAATTTCGTCGTTTCAGACTATGAAATAGGCGCCATTCTACGATTCTACAATGTTAGATTGGATAGTTTCACAAATTTGACAAATACTAGCGCAACTGTAGGTTTACATTTCACATTGAAATATTTCGATAACTTCGACGCTGGATGATATCACGGGCACCGCTGGATTTAGTTTTACTGACATTACCAATATTTCTCACGGAAACATAAAATACCGAGGTAGTAGGAGACAAAGTAATTCCTGCGTACCCGCATATATAACATTGACAATTTGCTATCATATGGAATTTGTAATCACTACTCGATCTGGAAAATAGAATCGACTGTAACTTTAACTTACTCTCGTAACTCCGACTCATCAATGGTATATTTTCCGTCCTTGGCTTTGCAGAGTGACAATATCGCAAACCCCAAGAGCCACCCTTTGGAGTTTGGATGACGTGTGCTGCCGATTCCAAGTGATGCAATGTGCTGAGCCCATAACTTGGAATGCAACTGGAGAATCTGAAGAGTTCGCCTAACTCTTTGGGCCACAATTGGACTACTTTCTTTTCCCAAAAATGCACAAATCATCCAGAGACCCCGTCTAACTGATTCCGGGTCCCATTTCTTCATTTCACCCTCAATTCGACGATTTAATTTTGTTATGAAAGACACACATCTTCCAATAGGTAGTTTACGAATATTTCTGTTCATGGTCACGATCACGAAGGTCACGCTCAAGGTTTAAAGATGATCTTCGTCAGGTGATAGTTTCGAAATATAAGAGAAACCTCAAAAATTTAGTCGATCGCCCTAAAATCAGAATAACTAATTACTACAAGGTCAAGGTCAACAGTGGCCAATATTTCTATTATTAAGAGGCTTCACAGCAGAATCCAAAACAAAACAACGGCGATAATTTGATGAAGTTTTGAAACTTTCGCACTTTCATATGAGGACTAAAATTAGTGGTTGATTGCCTTACAAATTAAAAATTTCGAAAAAGAATTCCAAATTATGGACTGAAAGACTGAATTATAAAATTACGGCAAAGTTAGCATTTCCACTAATTTAAAGTCAACAAAATAAGAACATACTTACGGGATGACGTTGTTTTAGCGATGGGAATGACCTTATTTCATTCTTTCGTTAAGCAACTCGAATTTTTGAACGAATTTTAATCTCAAAAAGGTTCTCCGAAACTTCAGTCTCAAAATTTGAAAGACTTAACTTTTAGGTTTCCCGCACACAAAACTAGCACGAAGATGGAACGTGATACGAATATACGAACACGTCTCGACTTCTCCCAAGAATTTTCATTTTACACAATCAAGCGCCAAGCCGTATCTGACAATTTGCCAATATTATGCCAAAATTTTAGACAGCTAGATCGCAATTTCTACTAAATCTTCCCACGTGTTGCAAGTTGCAATTCCACCGACATTCGTATTTTTAGATTGGATTGACTATGTCGTGTCGGTTGCGGTTTTGGTTTGATGAGATTACTTGTTTTTCATGTATCATGTACATAATATTATATTATATTATATATTTTTTTAGTAGTTCGAGGTGTTCTCTTCTTGAGGTACCACACATTTCCGACCTTTTTGATTGAATGCCATATTTTCGATCTCGATCATGAAACTGAATTACTTATTGTGTGTAACACTAACTGGGGCCAACTTCCGTCAAGATATTTCACAGATCGAAATGAACATCTTTTGTTGTAGACTGTAGACATTTCCAAGAATTGA
>JAQFYE010004632.1:0-13084 GCA_034694305.1 Protaphorura glebata
TAATACTGGGAACACTAGATCCTATTTTAACAGTTTTGAAAACAAGTAAAGTGATTTGGAATTTCCTCCGCTCTGAAGCTGCCAGTATATTGCATTTCTCTAGCAAAGCGTCTGAACATCATAAGAATACATCTGAACATCTGAAGCTGTTGGTGATGAAAGATACAAATCGGTGGACAAGACTATCGGGTGTCAAAATTGACTATTTGTTCAACTTGTTCAAGTAGAAAACTTGTTTCTAAGTGTTTCAGTACAAATTAGAATTCCCATAATTTAGAAGCTCGACAGACATTTGATTCAAAACTTTAGAAAAGAACCTTGATCGGGCGTGTTGAGTTTGAAACAGTAATTTATACTTGGATGGAAGTCTGTAGTAGAACGGTTCATACCCTCAACCGCTACCACCCCCGTAGAACCGAACCCGCGTGGCGAGTAAAGTACAGGCCTCTATTTCTGGGATCTCACCTTACCCGGATGTACATTAATTCGGTAGTATTATATTATTTTCCTAACATTTTGGCATCCCGCTCCTTGTGAACGATTTTTTCGATTCCCAGCTGAATGGATTCCACATTATATCTTAAAATCGAATATATCATTGTGCAGAGAGGTAAAGCCTGCCTGTTACTACCATGCTGCGTTAAGGGTTGGATCCATCTGGCAGGCAATATAATCATTGGGCCCGGCTTTCTACCCTATTAGGGGACTTCACTGATTTATGAAAGGGAAAGTGGAAAAAACCCAGGACATACTAGGACCGGGGAGTCGAACCCGCCTCAACAGGTAGTAGTTGGGAACCCCGTACTACTAGACTGTCCTGGCGTGCGCCTGGCGCTGCTGGTATTCGTTATGCGCGTCCCTGTTAAATAAAATTTGCAAAGAGTCACAGAACAAATTGGGACTTGTTGTCTGAAAAGATCTTTGCAAAGTGAAATCTACAACCAACCGTATGACTTAATCCTTTCACGGTTGGTTGACTTGAAGGTTGACTAAATGAGGTTCGGAAGGATTACTAATATTCCAGTCCGGGAGAGGCTTTGACACTAATTTTATGAGGCAAGTCGAAATCTTTCCACTCTATGGACATGTCCAGGATCAACAGTCTCACGGGGAATGTGAGTCCATATTGTGTGTACTCAATCTACTACGTACTCCTTCGCACTATCATAAATCGCACCAAGTAATTAAACCCATGTCATCATTCACCACGAACTTTAATAACTTGACTAATCCAGTTCAAATCCTGGGTGAATTCAACAGTGGAATAACTATCGATTCTTGTACTGTTCCTATCAAATCCTCATAGTCTATCCTCTACCAGATCTGTTCAACTTTGAATTTATAAACGGAGGTTAAGGTCGATTCCAAAGTCCGGCTTTAACCAAATAGGGTCTATTTTAATAAAGTATATGAAAAGGAAGTAAGGTCGATAATTGAGGTCCAGTCGAGTCGCGGTATAATTCTCACATTTTGGTGGTTGAAACCGATCCATTGTGAATTCTCTATCTCCCTTTTGATTTTAAGTCAAAGAGGATATTCTGGACTTACATAAATTCACTATTCAAAAAGGATGGAAGTGGGGCATAAGAAAGTGAAAATAGTACATAAATGACTTCATAAAGGATAATATTTTAACAAGAGCATAGTACAGAATTTAATGTAAGCTAACATTTCGGACCTAGGATTGGTGCCGGATTCAACTAATGCATCCTCTCACTTTCAAAATTATTCCCAAAAGGGACAATGGAATGAAGAACCAGATCTCATGAATGAATTTATTTGAAGTTATCTCAGACACTCATTCGAACAAGTGGAGTATGGGGTTGTTGGATTTCCCGAAAGCCGTATATGTTAGAAGTTCTCACTAATTTTTAATAAGAAACGTCCTATGGTGTACGAAATGAAGCTCATTTATTCATTTAATCACGTTTTTGAACAACGGACACTTTCGACTGCAAAATTTCAGATTGTCTCATGTCAGGAGTCGCAGTGCATTGCAGTGACAAGGTGACCGGGTCAGGTTTCACTTTATTTTTCCGGGACTGTTATTTTATGTCACTCTGCTATTGTTATTCTTGAGTGCCAAAATGTGATTTTAATGTGAATAAATGTTACACCCGAATGTTGTTCCTTGTAAGTTCTAAGTTATGTTGAGAAAAACTAGGTTGAATTATATTTGTTGTGAATCTAAATCATAAAAGATTTCCCCAAGAAAGATAGAATGGAAAGGACTACTAATTGAGAAAAGTGAAGGAAAAAGTTAGTACAAGTACCAAAAGAAATGAATTCTTTCAGTCCAACTCACAAAAGTTTTACGCCATCATTAGACATGTAATGTCTGCAGCAATTAATTATTCATTCTAATTAACTTTTCTTCGCGTTGTTTACGACTATTGGTTCCAGCACCTTTTCTCTTCCATATTTGGCAGTTATATTCTCCTGGGTTCATGTTTTAGAGATGCGTAGCAGATACGTGTCTAAGGGTTCACATAATTCAGTCTTTTCTTTCAGAACTCAAGTGTGTCAAATCTGAAAAGTAAATAGTTCATTCAATCTTTTTTCATACATTTTTCACCAGCTTTGACAAAAATTGAGAAAGTTTAAGTTTCGTTTGATGTATACTTCAAACTTTTCCTCGAGACCGATTAACAATTAAGTGCTCAGTCTGGAGTTAGTTCTGGAGTGAGTCTGACATTTTCTAGCATTTAGCTCGAGGTAAAAGTCTACTTTGATCATTGTAGCCAGACGACTCAATTACCTCAGGCCGCACAATTTGACTACTCTACTTCAGGAACTCAACTTTTAAAAATGAAATTCAGGTGTTCACATGGAAGTTCCTGAATTTGTGAAAACGATTCAACCCTGAAATTGAATCCATCACTACGTCTCTAATTGACGAACATTGTATGCCCATCATTCTCGTGCCAATCTATTGAACTTACACCCACAGAATTTTGATTAACATTTTACGGTTTTTTGTGGCGATTTGTAATGTTTTGCGGGTTTGATTACAAAATTAATTTCTTGTAAGCTTACTTAACTTAACAATTAAGTCCAATCGTGAAATGCTTTTTAATTTGTTTCATTGTTGTGGTACTTTTCTTAAATTATGACAGATGGGATCAGTCGATTCTGGGTAAGATATCCAATCTAAGTCCTTGGCGATACCAGATTTGCCAGGAAGGTTGATCTGAATAAAGTCAAAATAAATCATCTGACAAATTGGGAAACCAGATTCGGAAATGAAATCAAAGTCATGATTCAGTTTAAATTTTTTGACAAAATGAACTAACCGAAATACAAACGAGAATATTGGTCTTAGTAGATGAAAATTCAAAGAAAAATATGTGCAATTTATGTAAAGATTTTATTTAATTTAATTTCTTGTTTGGAACAATTCGAGCTACACTGTAGATTAATTTCTTGAATGGCATTTGGCTTAGTTCTATAAGTCTTTGAAATTTTAAGTCTATATAGAAGTCTTAGCTTCGACCCTACCAAATAATGACCAAATTTTTAGTATTTCTATTACGCTTTAACACGTTTTTGTTGGAGTAAGATAGTAAAATAAAAATGTTGAAGAAATTCTAAAGCATGACGAATTGATTAAATCTCGACGTCGCTCGTGCAAATAACAACAAAACAAAATTAACTTCTCAAAGATACCTTGAGAGGTGTCAAATTGGGACATGACTGTTTTGGTCACACGCGCCTACAATTTGCAATACTTATTAGTTGACCTTCTGAATCCAATCTCTCTCCGAATTCCATATCAATTAATTAGAACGAATATTCCTTCATGTCTAATTATTAATACATTCTTTATATAAAAAAATAATAATTTATATATGTATTCGTCATAAAAAAGAACTCCGATCAAAAATGAGAGGTATCGAGGTTTGAAATGAAATTCATTGAATGTTTACGGAATGTGCCATGATGTCTGGAATTCAGGTTACGGGTACGAACACGTGTTTTTCTTTCCTTTGTTCAACTAAATGAGAATACGTCAGAGCAGACAGACAGACATGAGAGACTTAAATTGATCCGAAGATCGGAATGCAATAGTAAGTGGAGATAGGTAATTTGAGAATTCTTCCATACTTCTCTTCAGTTGTTCTCCTGTGCTGTGATTCTCTAAATTGTTCTCATTCCATTGATAGGACGTGGGTTGACCGTACATACGGAAAGACCGACTAATTTAATGAAATGAAATCAAGAATACCAGAACTATTGTCAGAATCGTCGAACTCATTCCTCAAACTTTTCACTTATTTCTTCTGTAGAAAAATCCAATCAGTCATTCCACCCTGTAGTTCTCTATATTTTACGAACAAATGATTCTTTCGGAAAATCTCAGGTTTCTACGTACCGCCTTGAATTCTATTACGGCTTTCATAGTGTACAGGGAGGTTCATTACCATTTACTCCACCCCAACTTACTTCCCATGTTGCAGAACAAACTGACATTTTCATTAACAGGTTAAAAGCCGGCTGGTCCTAGTGAAGAATCGATAATGAAGTGTGATTCTTGGAAATCAATACAATTACTGGCTTCTAATCAGCCATTTACGGTATACACATTTTGTAGTGAATTTAATGCTGAATCCGCGGAACTATTAGTTATTCGTATTGCCTTTTCGGCGTGGGACAAATGCTTTGAAGTAAAATCTAACACTTCATTCGACAGTTCGACATTTTCTTCAAAATTTATTTCAATTCGGATGGTAACCCAATGAGTTGAGTGGGTATGAACTACCCTGTAACGTGAAACGCGGCATGAACATGCAATTTACCAAATGCTTTCAGTTCTTACTCGCTAGTTACTCTGTGTTAGCTTTCCAGAGTTCGAGTTTCTTGAAGCAATATTAGTTTAAGTAATCTAATCCGATTAAGACTAGATTTCGGAGCACCCACATGTGAATTATTTAACTTTTATTTTCCTTCATTCGATTGGATTTGTGCACACGCCATCAGTGCTCTAATTTTTTCTCAACTAATTGGAAAAGATCCATTATTAGTAAAAGTGAGTATGAATTCCCTCTTTACTAATCTTTGATAATCTATTTTGTGCTTTGAAATAATTTCTCACTGATATAAAGGTTATGGTAGAAGTTCTGTTCTCTGAAATAATAAATGAACCCTTTTGAAGTCACATTTGAGAAAGAGAGAAATATCCATACCGGCATGCAATCAGACATTGGCATGTAACCACACATTTGAGACAAAACCTAACAATTCAAAATCAGTGTACAAAATAAACGAGGGATTTTGGAATTCTATCCACTCTAGCACGAGTAATTGGAAGAAAAGTAACTTTGTAAATTGTTTTCTAAAAAAAAGGGTGATCCTCTCATTCAGAAAATATATGGAATTGCTCACTCTTCTCTCTGATTAACTGTTTTCATAATGTCTCACTAGCTGTTCAAATGATTTTGTTTAGTAACATCAGCAGTACTTTTAGTTAGGTACTTTTGTTAAAATCTATCCGATAACAACTCTAAAAATGACAGCAAGTCCATTGCAGCACGATCGTATGGTTGGCCCATTCTGTCTCGCTGTGCTGGGTTTCGATTCCTCGGACTTGCACTCTCGGTGGTTACTTTAAAGAGGTTTTATCCACGGGTTTTTCCTACTACTAGATGGTACCTACGTTGTACGTCTCTAGGCCAAATGGGAAGCAACCCAAAAATACGCTATGATGTTTGATTCGGCCTCAGCGGCTATGTCAATTAATGTGGGTGTATTTTTTTAAAGCACGCTAGACACAAGTCTCCATATTGTGAAGGGTTAATCATCCTGTTTTAAGAATTGATTGTCTCATTCTTTAAAATTCAAATTTCCTGGAAATTTCAAAACTGCTCACCTTCGAAATCTGATCAAGCTAAGTGTTATTTGCATCGCTAGCTAGTCCTAACTTTCTGAAGGTCATTGCAAGAAGAGAGTTCACTCCACCTTGTGGAAAATGAAACGAAATACATGGAAGAAGTGACTGGGAAGTCTGAGACCAAAATCCAGCCGAAAGCAATGAGTGAAACTAAAATAATATCGGTATTGATTCTACACTTCCGCATAAAGTCAACAAGACTGTACTGCATGCATGTCCAAGTCCAACTGTCTAGTCAGTCCACGAGGTACACTACTTGGATGTAAAATTGTATAAATATTTAACCATTTGATTTGACTATACAATATAATCAGACAACCGAATCTGATATGAACTTGTAAGACGGGATTGTAAGATATTTCAGTTGATCAGATATCTCGTCTCATATTTTACCGAAATTGTCCCATATCAGTCATATAAAGTGAGTTTCATTCGAATCGGATATTTTATGCTATTTCAGTCGAGTAACTGATTACCAGATAAGGTATCAGATTCATCTCACCTGATCAGAGAATATTCGTCGAAGATCGACTGGATATACATAGTTTCGAGGATGTCTGACGATGAAACCATATGAATGTTTTATGCACGGCTAAATTTTCCGTGTGAATTATGTTCCCTGTGAAATCTCTTAGGTTGAATTTGTGTCGTCGAACGGAGTTGAGTGATAACTTTTCATGTCAAGTGCAGTGGAAGTAGTCACAAATGGCCAGATTACGTTCGTGCACTCAACTCCACCACATTGTTCTCCAGTTTCCAGCTTAGTGAGTGGGATTAATCTTACTTTGTCTAGTTCACGCTGTTTTACTCATTATTTCTTCTGTCAGCTATACTCTTATGTTCTTTAAGACTAGTTAGACCAGTTAGAGTGTCTACCCGGTAGTCTCTGTAGTATGAACCGTATAATATGATACCAAAACTACTTCCTGGTTTTGCTATAGTCACTCACTTGGCTTTATGTCATTCTGGTCTACTTCCCCTCAAACTTTCAATTCGAAGAAATCGACTACACCATCAAAATTCGACTTATTTTACTGTACATTGCAGGATATTGTTATTCGATCAATTCTGTGAAAGTCGATTTCTTCAATGAAGTGGCGATTCTACATGGCAGCTCACGGCGTCTGCCTGCCTTAATGCCGAAATTTGTAAGGAGCAATCACATAATGGCAGCGCGTCAACTTCTGCAATAACTTCTGCCATGATATCTGAACACTGTTGGCATGTGGCCTGCAATTGTTTTTTCAAATTAGAACCGGGCACTAATTTACAGAACCAATTGCAGCATGCATTGCAGATGATTTGCAGACGTATGCTGCCATGTGGAATCGCCACTTAACAAAAAACTAGCAATTAACCCTGCTGTACGACCGTGTCAGAAAGTAACTAAATAAGAAAGGAGCCGGACTTCGCCCGGCGTCCCCACTCCACCTCACCCTCCCCCCAAAATACCCCAAATCACCCACCCTCGAAATCCCCCCTCCAACAAGAGAGGTTCTCTTGGACCAACCTGAAACGATTATAGTTTTGACACCCAGATGGATTCCACGGTTGGAATACGAACAAGCCGCGCCGACAGAAATTTCAATTGGAATCTGGAAGTTATTTGTTGTATCGCCCTGTGCAAGGAAAAGTAAAGTTTCACTGTCTATGGTTCCAAAATGTAACATTCGGCTAGTCTCTGTTTCCGAAATGTCTGGAAATGATGCAAATGGTCAGTTTAACCTGAAAATTCTCGCACATTTTGTAGCCCAGAGAATGCGGGAGAATGCAAACTTGAGTGACCCTAACACTGACACTCCTTGACCCGGTATTCTCGTGATATCGCTAATTTGGGAGCCCGTGTGAATGCAAAGGTCACTTGACATTTGACATTGACATTGACATATTTGAAACTTGACAATGAATTAGGTGGATATCAGGTCGAACGGTGATTGTTTTTTTGTAATTAACAAGGTAATCAGTTACATTTAATTGCTAAGAGTCTTTGACGATTACGAGAGAAATTATGACCTAGTTTAATAAACGCATGCAAGACCTGGTGGCTCGAGCATAAAGAAATTCCTTAAGAGGGAGAAGATCGATTCCATGGAGCCTGACCGGAATTTAAGCTTAAACTCACAATACAATGGTTAACTTCCGCCTAGAGTAGGAAAACTCATAATGGCATTTGTTGACTCACATTAACTTTGTTGACTTTCTACCAATAAAGTTGTGCAATTTCTGCTGAGGTAAACCCATTACGCGTGCATTACTTGATTGGTCTCTTGTTCATCGTTCAGTTCTTACGATGCGATAGGACATGGAGGAACATAAAATTCAATTTCACTTTAATGACGCATGAATCCCATGTCATGTTCTCCTCAAATATGTATGGATTTAAAAAATTCCCTTCAGTGACCAGGATCATGAGTTGTAGATGAGAGTAACGAGCCATCATATTTTATATAGAATGGGAGCAGAAATACATCAAAGAAAATTCCAAAGTAAAGTCGTAGGAAACATGTGTAAGAAGTTGAAAGTAAATTTTGGCCTCAGGGGTAACTTTCCTACTCATCAATTTTCAAAGCCAGAATTATTGTTGTACATTTTTACGGTCAAAATGTTACAATGTGGGCGGTGGATAAAAAAACATAAGTCAAAAATATGAGGCCTTATTAACTGGCACTTACAGACAGTGTGCCTCATGGTATATCCGTACTGCACGCAAATTAATTCTACTCTGTCGGAATTTTTGACAACCCTTTGTAAAAGAAACCACTCTACTCTTATCCACTTATTCAAATATTCACCGACTATGAACAAGTAACGAGGAATATTATTCTCGTTCAAATTCAGGCTGGACCAAAACTTTTCGGAGTACACAATTTCAGTATTCTGTATGATCAGAGCTCCAGGGAAAAGCTTCTCTACAACCAATTGTGTTGTCCGAATTATATTTGGTTAAAGTAAAAACACGAGTTCTAACTGGACTTGGATAAAAATAGGGCCGGAACACCTCTCGTAAAAAGTGAACGGAGACACATTTACTGTATGAACGTCCCGCACCTAGTAACTTCTATCTAGTATCTTTTATTGAGCTAATTCTTAGATATTCGGATTCCTCGTAAAATTCTAATAACACAATCCATCCACAGAATTCCAATTTGAACTTCATAACTGATAATTTGAATCGCACTGTTCCGACACATGAATGGTCCTTCCTTCCTGTTTTTTTCAAAAGTGCTCCGAGGCACCCTATAATGAGATTACGGAGTTCTGCACAGTGCTATGGAGCATCTCAGAAAATTAAGCTTATAATACAATTTCTCTTTACAGAAGGTCTTTGGTCTTGCATGGGAGCTGCATCACCAGTTTGTCAGTCAAAGTGCAAGAGAAGTGATATATGTAAGTATGTCTGAATCCTGGAAAGTTCAAGTAGGAAATTCTGGATGAAATATCGGTTTGGATTGGAAGAGACTTAGGCACGCGAATTAATGGAATGGCACGTTTCTTGCACTAGGATATTGTCTCTCAATTTTACTTATTTTGACAAGAGATACATCTAAGTTAGGTATAAGATTGGATGAGTGCATTGCTGCACACAGTCACAGTCTTTGTCAAATACGCGTTTAAAGAAAACATAAACAGATCCCAAAAATATTGTAGTATTTGGGTTATCCGGATTTGGTTTGGACAAGGTCGAGCGCTTCACGTGGAATTGGAATCCATTTTTTGCTCTTGAAATCCTATAGTTCCATACAAAGATCAAACATCCAACTGCACTGCAGTATACTGGAACCTTATTATGCGAACTCCTCTCCTGAACTTTGACACAATGACACAAATATATTCTGCAGTCGGAATTTAGTATGAAATTGAATCCCTGACACATGTAATAGCATACAGGGAAACTGAATTTGAATAGCTTCTAGAAATAGTGTAACCTGTCATCCAATTTTCAGTATGTGCTTATCAAAATCATATGAAATTCAAATGAATTAATGCTGTGCATTAGTGGTAGTAGAACGACACAATTTAGTATTACGTACCACATCTTACTGTTTATTAATTGACAGTAGATCCTCTGAAACTGAACTAATTTAGGCAACTGTGAGTTAGAAAGCTCGGTGGTCTGGTCGCTTGGATAGATTTTGATGTTCTAACACCATTGTTCCGAATAACTGGATCGAAAACGATTTTTGCAACCTCAAAGAATTTTCTCAAGAATATGCAAAACCATCTATTTGTCTATTTGTTGCACAATGGGAGCACAAATATCCAAATTATACGGTAGAGCGATGTGACAGGACGAAAAGCAGAAATGCCTTCTCATAAAATAATGGTTGTTCCCTTTGTTCATATTTTTGTTTGAAATAGTGTGCCCAAATTTTTTTCAATTCAACTCAACTGACTCTGAACTCTGGAGCAGCTCATCTTATGCTGTAGACAGAATTTTCTTGACACAATGTCACACAGTCGCAGGTATTCTGAGAAGAAGAATGCAAATTCTTTATACACTTGTCCTTGGTGAAGAAAGACCGGGTGAAGTTTCAATAGAATTTGTCACTTGCTTTCAGACTTGAACCGTGTCACCAAGACATTTCAAATTATCATACGCTCCATTGGTTCGAATAGATTGAATTTGCATTTTTGAAAAAATCTTATTGTTAGTGTGAATATTCTCCGCTTCATGGGCATCAAGTTCCGTGAGATCGATTTTTGCGCCATTATGTAAATCTAAAATGTGGGTGTTTGTGTACGTTTTCACCGTACAGAAGATCTCGAGGTTACCAGAAGGAGAAAAAAAAAATTCTTACGAATTTTATCCCGAATCTGGCGAGCTATTAAATTCAGCCGTCCAACACACAGTTAAGTTCAGAGGAATTTAAATTCCAGACATTCGAGATCTCTTCAATTTCTCGTATCTAATTACATCAAACATTCTTGACTCTCGAAACATTTGAAATACGTGAATACTGTAAAAGTACCCTCGATTTAACGCCCTGATTCTATAAAGAGAGCGCATCTCAGAGGACTACATATATTAATCGTTAGGTGGCAGCTCTCACAGTAAGCTTATAATAAATTCCGAATTCGAACCAAATTGGTCTAACTTAAGCTACGAAATTAAACGTTTTCCTGTGTTCACTGAAAAAATGTTTCATACAATTGTAATAGGAAGAGGAAACTAGATTTCTCTATTACACACTGAATATTTTATTGTAAACTCCTCGCACGTTTCAGCTTAACACTGATTTCATTATGTATTCTACAAATTACATTATTTTCCGACTCTGACTACACGAGCAGAAAAGTAGGAGATTAGATATTGCAATATGCAAGGCACGCTTTCTATGCAGTAACGGATAAGTAAATAAACAACTACGGGAACCTTTTTTTCGAGTCTGTTCTGTACTGCAAAACTCATCAATCACCTTACGATGTGTACAATACACATGAGACATCCGTTGGAGCTTAGAACTGAATCTTGATTCCTGATTCTCCTCAGTTTTTCATTTACTTAGGCTTCTAAAACTTGTGTTGGGACAGGGTCCAACATCTGTATTGCTTTCCTTAACAAACAAAGTTAGTCTATTTCATTTCAGCACCCTCATGGATGATCAATTTAGAAAAACAAATGTATGGTTTCATCAACATTCTCACAAAATACACAATGTTTTCGTCTATTCATCATTCAGACTCATCAAAATTAACCTGAAGCAAAGTTCAGTCCAGCATAAAAATCAAAATACTGAAATTATGGGTCTGGTTTGGCTTCTTACAAGGAATAGGCATGAGAAGTCCTTGACCCGACACTCCATTTTCTTACTGGATTGTCATCCGCTGAGTGGATTTCCTCAAAATTAATATTTTCAAAAATGTTACAAATTTCCTAAGGTCACCCCTGTGAAAGTTGGAAAATCATGGGTTAAAAAGCATGCCAAATTTAGTATTTCTTCAATTTGCGTCAATGTCGAGAGGTACCCGATGCATTATACAAAATCTTGAAGAAATTTCGCGTACAAAATTAACCCACGCGATTAGAACACTACATATTTGGCACCCTGTATCAGATTTTTAGATTCGCCAAAATAATTTGTTCCAGTCAAACAAACAAACACGGACCGACATGCGACACACCTGGTGCTACTTTACTTTGTCTCTTTCGGATTAGGAATTACGTGATGGAAAGCAAGTATTCTCATTTATCTACATACTCTCATTGGAATTATTTCAAGACAATTGAACAATATTTCCCGACCATCAATCTTCCAAATTACAAGTCAAATGAAACGGAATAGACGGAAGCAACATGTTAAATAATTAATGAGTGAGTGAGAGACGACTTACGTCCGCCATTTATTTCCGCCGCACACGGGATCTCATTAATCAGAAGGCTAACCAGAAGCACAATTCATTCCTTGCGTTTTTTTAAGTCCGATTTGGCATTTCTCAAGTGGTGTACAGAAACACTCAACAAATGTACTTTGAGTGCTTTCACTAATTATCTTTAAGGGGATGGGCAGACAGCATAGTTTCGAAACCAACCATCGTAATGATCTCCGAGTATTTTTACTTTATTTAAATTAATGAACTTTAACTCATTAGGTTGAAATAGAATTCCTTCTTTGGGAACGCAAGGTGCGAATAATTAATGTGGTGTTGACTTCCGCCTCCGCATGACATAGTGCTCCCACACAGGGCTGCCAGGAAGTCTTGGAGTGAAACGTCAATGTAAGTACAACTGGCGGAAATTGTTTAATCGCAATGCAAAATTGAAATCTAACACTCCGTAAAATTCATAAAATAATCGGAATTTTATGTTTGTTTGGCTTAAGCGCACTTCCATTTTTTTAAGAGTCGTACCAGTTTTTCTGAAATCTGGAGAACCCAAAAGATTTGCTCTCAAAAATCTAGCTAAATTCAATCTCATCTTGTATAGAACGAAAAGTGGTCTCAGGAACGAATGAATAATTAAAAAGAATTCTAGAAAATATTATATTTTTTAAAAAATAGGCCACCCAAGATGCACAAACACTTAAAACTTTTATTCTAGAATATGCTCACATTTTGGTCCGATAATAAATATGTGTGTCGATTTTCTTTAAAAGAATATATACATTAGTTGACTTAGCCTCTGAGGCCGAATCAAACATCATCGCGTATTTTTGGGTTGCTTCCCATTTGGCCTAGAGACGTACAACGTAGGTACCA